>CM044103.1:10502732-10644741 GCA_024174645.1 Lemna minuta | reverse complement strand
TGTGAAAAGGATACGTAGCATGTAAGTAGAAATATGGAAGAGATGTGTGGATGAATGTGCGAGCTCACTTTGGGAGTGTGATTATCATGAGTGAAAGCTCAAAACAAATGGGTGTAACTACTTAAGTGGAATGGTAAAAGATAGAAACAAAAATTTCTAAGGAAAAGATGAGGTCATCAAGAACTATGGCTCATTGCACTCTTTGCCACGAGATTCGGAGGCGAGAAATTCGCACCTCAGTAGGTTATGGCTGATGTAAGGTATCATGATACGAATTTGTGCTTAAACGCCACTCAAAATCTCTTCATTTCAATCCCATAGCACTTCAACCTTCTGATTTCTCATCCTCATAGGTGTCGTTAGATACCCAACTCCAAAGAAAGTCAACCACTATCACCCCATGGTGTTCTAGATCACTTAGCTTTATTACTCAAACATGCAATCATATAGGCTATAAGACCCTCACTTCTACATCTCCTTAGTATATAAGATCTCAAAATGCTGCGAGCAAGGTGAGGTAGAGTGGATAAAAATTTGGAAAATAGGAGTTTTTAGAATGTAGAATTTTAAAATTTTATTGTCTAGATTTTCTTAAGTCCTCGCTAATATAGTTCTTTCTTGGATTTCGGCTGCAGTAACAAAAGTACACTTATGGGTCCTTTCTGCTCCACGGTATGTAAACGAATGGTTGAAACCAAGACTGCCCATGGCATCCTTCTTCACACTCATCAGGGCAGCCTTCATCCTCCTTACGGCTGATGCTCCTCGTAGAATCTCTTCCTTCACCCCCACTATTTAAATATCTTTCTTAGGCCTTTCAAGCTGATCAAGCGAGAAGGAACGACTGCTACCGTCTCCCTCCTGGGCCTTCTTTTGCCTTTCAGGTCCCGGACAAGCGCTTCAAGACACTCCTCCACCGACTCGGGCCTCGCCTCGACGAGTCCGGGGCATGAGATGCTCGGCCACGTTGGCCGGCGTGATATCCATCTCCTCGAGTAGCCGCCGGACGTCGACGAAAATCGGATGGTCTTCCACTCCGAGATAGTTCCCTGGCCAGCACTTTGAAGGCCTCGAACTTACAGTAGGAGAGCTCAATGTGCACGTCCATGCGGCCGGGCCGGATCAGCGCCGGGTCAAGTTTGTCGACGTGATTGGTGGTGAAGACGATGATCCTCTCTCCGGCGCACGCCGACCAGATCCCGTCGATGAAGTTGAGCAACCCGGACAGAGTCACCTTGCTATCCTCCCTGTCGCTATCGCTGTCGCTGTCGCTGTCACTCAAATCCTTTTCCTCGCCCTTCTTCGTCTTCCGCTTTCCGGTGAGGTCCAGCGAGCAATCGATGTCCTCCACCACGACGATCGACTTGCTGGTCATCTCGATCAGCAGACCCCGCAGCGAGGAGTTGTCCTTCACCGCGGTTAGCTCCAGATCGTAGACGTCGTACTCCAAGAGGTCTCGCCATTGCGGCAATCAGAGAGGATTTTTCCGGTTCCCGGGGGCCGTGGCCAGCAGATACCCGCGCTTCCACGCCTTGCCCACGCGAGTATAATATTCCTTGCTCTCGCGGAAGCGTGAGGAGGTCGTTGACCAGTTCCGCCTTCTTGGGTGCGGATCCATGGCGAGTGTCTGGAAGGTCGCCGGGTGCCTCGAATGGAACGCTATTCCACAGTCTCCCGTGACGACTCGCCGCGAGAGCTGTTGGTGAAAAGTGCCGCTCGCTGCCGACGAGCCGCCGCCATCTCCTTCCCCCTGATCCATGACGAATTTCAGGTATTTGTCAACGACCAGGCGGCGATGACGGCGACGGAAGCTCAGAGTATAGCCTTCGCTTTTTGCCAATCTCGGTCTTTGCCCTTTACCACGGAGAAGCTCCAGCTCAAGGAGACGCCTCGAAGTGGTCCATGACTTCCTGGCCGGCATCCATGGAGAAGACAATCCCGGACTTGCCCCTTGCCGGGGTTCTGCGCGGAGCGCAGCGGGCGCCGCCGCCGCAAGTGGCGGAAAGATAGGACTCGATGCCGGTGAAGACGGCGCTTCGTTTGTAACGGCCCTCCAAGAACTCGGGGGAAGCTGATGTGACAGAGGGATTCAAGCTGCCGAGAAGCTTCTCCGACCATTTGCGGAAAGGCACCACGCCGTCGAAGTAGTTGAAGAGCTGCCGGAGAGCCATCCATGCGAATATCGCCGTCGTAAACGTCGGACCCAATTCCTTGCTCCCATCGCCGCCATGCTCGCCCCCAGCAAACTCCTCCATCTGCCTCCCGCCTCCACCTCTGCTAGCTCCTGTTTTTATCATCCCATGACGCGTTCGTTCTCCCCACAGCGCTGTTTCCACCTGTCTTCGACGTTTCCTTGGTCAAAGTTGGAAGGCAGGAGGTTCAACATGAGTGGATCGATGACCCACTCTCGATGATCGTCGACAAAGTTTGCACCGATGATCGCGTAGCCGGGAGGTAACCTCTCGAAACGTTAGTGCGCAAGCCCTGCTCTTTCGCCGCCGTTTCGATATTGGTTCGGCGGCGACGGCCACTCGCCTTGTCGGCTCCTCCCAGCTGGGTGGCGCCCCTTGCTCACTGGTAGAAAGAGAAAGATGGCAGGACAGTAGGGTCTCGCAGTATCAGCTGTCCGGACTCGTCATCTGGTACCGGTATCTGCCGATACCGGTACCCAATGACTGTATCTATGCTGCGATACCGCCATCCAGTTCTGGATGACGGTATCGGATTACAGGGGGACCGGGTACGCACCGATGGATCCAGTGCACCGATCCAAGCGTTCTGATGATTTCTGTAGGCCGGTACCGGTGCATCGAGATACTTTCAGTACTCAGCATGACGGCATTTCTGTCATCTTAATCCCCCAGTTTTCTGCTTCTTTGACCTAAAATCGCGCCGGCAAACTACAGTTTCTTTGTTATCAAGCTGGATTGTATGAGCTATTTGATCAGAAAGCCTTTGCTGAGTAAATTCACGCCTCGTTTATTTCCGGTTCCCCCGTCGCCGATACGAGCTCCTCGTCTCGATCCTGAGATGCTGAAGCGAGAACGATCGAAGAAGAAGGAACTTACCCGAGATCGTGCTCTCAGACAATGCTTGGATTCGGCCTGAATCTCTTGGTGGCGTGAATTTCCATTTATGACAATTAATAATGTTGGTTTTCCATAAAGTTAGGGTTAAGTGGATAGCTCAGATTTTATCGGTTCGAGCACGATATCTCGCATCGACATCCGCCAGCTTAGCGATACGGACTGAGTGCCTAAGAGATTTGCAACCTCATACTGATACCAGCATTTCGATACCGACATCTGATGTTTCAGATCGGGGGAGCCGTGGAGCGCATTTGGCACCGTTAGGACATTAACGTGCCTGATATCAGAGTCAAGAACTGGATACACTTATTTTCCACACTTGATCTTAACGCTTAAGCCTAGTGGACAAGGTTTCTGAGGAATCATGAAAGGTCTTACCCCAGGGTGAATTGATTTCACGAGGATGATTTAGCTCACGTGACACCATGATTTAGTTTTTAATGTTGAAATTCATCTTCTCAAATTGTCGAGTCTGGGAATAAATGCCAATCTGCGTTACAATAATCAAACAAAATTAATTTAAAAAATATCTTTGAAAAATAAATAACAAAATTTGACGACTATGAACGAGAAATCAAAGAATAAAAATTAAGGAAATAGAAGCACTAAATTGGTGACAATAAGCCAAAGTCTCGAGCAAATTAAAACTAGGATCATTAAAATAAAGGAAAGAATTCAATCAAACAACAATAAGAAACACGGTCATAAAATCGTAGGGAAAATGAAAATTTAAGAAAGTGCAAAATCCAGAAAACTATAAACTAATAAAAATAAGCATCCAAGGTGAAAACATGAAATATCGTGAAGAAATTAGGCAGAGATATATATTTGAATGACAACTATATAAATCAAAACAATAAAAGAAACCATTTACCGCTGCATTTATGTGATCTACCAATAATGTTCAAAGTATGTGCTAAGAATGTCAAAAGTAAGTGAATCCAGGAGAAAAATAACGACAAAACATGACTCTCAAAATTGTGTTAAGTATTTTGATATGTTGAGTAGAAAAGGACAACCAAATATGCAACTATAAAAAGAAGTAATGAAACCATCGACGATAAATACATTATACTTAGTTATATAAAACAAGAAAGCCGAGATCATCTCTATTTTGAAGCACATTTTAAAAGAAAAATTATAAGTAAATTTTGCAACTTGAGGGCTGCAGTTAGTGGTTAGAATTCCACGCTGAGGCTATGGAGACTCTGGGCTAATCCCAGCAGTCAAGTAACGTTGTTTTGATTATAGGGTATCACCATTTTTCTTTTCATAGTCAAAGTGAGAATAGCAGGGATGATTTGATTTTTAGAGCAAAAATGTTACAACACTTGATCTTCTCATTGGTCTTCCCACTCACATCTCTGAGAGTGGATTACCTAAGGCAACATTAGGCGTATGTAATGGCCTTTGATTGAGAAAACATCTCGGTGACCTCCCAAAAAGCTAGAAGTTCATCTCAGAAAAATCTTAAGAAGATTCCACTGCTGACAGGCTGAGTGTACAAATTCCTACCATCTTGTTGACAAGCTTATGATACTGCATTCAACACATCTCCTCTCGTCCCAGTTACTCATTTGTCAAATCGCTGACATTATATGTGGAATTTCACCCTTAGTGAGGGAGCATCTATGGTGAAGTAAGCTTTTATTTGACATTTTCGGCACGCCTGCATAATTTCTTTTGTACTGATGAATTCTTGTGGTATACTATTTTCCGCAATAACAAGTTTTCGAAGCCGATGAAAATTTCTCCAAATGCTCTTGTGAAGTAACTTCCATGATCTTCTTCACACTCTTCATCACCCTCACTTTCCAACATAATGAAGTCAATGATGAATTACCCAACCCTTCAAGCCTCCTTAAATAGCTAGGTTGAGAACATGGGCAAATACATGGCACATGTAATTTTCTTTGGTGAATGTCAACCGACTCTCACTTAATAATATTTTCTAAGCTTGCCACCAATGTCTTGTTATTGCTACCGCATATCTGTTGTAGATAGCAAAAACTTAGCATAAAATTCATGTTTATAGATTTAAGATTGAAAATAAGAAAGGTGTATTCGATGTTTACTTACCTCTTGGAGTGAGATCATACCTTTCTAACACATGATGGCACCACCTCAATCAAAACTATCCTCGATGTGATAAGCACCCAACTCTCGCAACACCCGAGCACTCTGGTTCTGGCGAAGTCTCCACATATCATCAATCCAATGTATTGTGATCCTAAGTATTGTCACATTATTTGTAGTTGTCCAAGGGTCTGTAAGGGACACCCTTTTCAACTAGTCAAAGTAATTATCTTACCTTATCCCTTTCATCTTCAAATAGTTTTTCCATCCCTTGTCATCCAGAATGGCGACTAGAATCCCCTGCTTTCCTTATACTAAGTAGTCAAAAATCTTTTAAATTGAGGATGATCAGTAGCATAAAAGGTGCATTTGTCTTAATAATTAAATCTATGCACTCTTTCTTTGTCTGCTCTCGAATTCTTGCATGAAAATTTAGAAGTCTTTGAGAAATAGTCTATTAAAGTATTAGGAGCATTTGATGGCATTAGTTGCTTATAAATCTCAACATGAAACCTTTCCAAGTGCTTCCATAACTTGATTGTGCTACTACTTCTATCCCTCTTCACTTTTATCTCTTTCAATGGGGTAGCTACCTTACAAATTTTGTAAGGATACTCATCGTCCAGGGATCTTCATGAATTGTACAAAGATTGGTGAGGCTTTTCTTTGTTGTGAAGAGCTTGTAGAAAAAAATGTTGATGCATTGTTTGATTCAATCTAAAAGAGATATAGATTTCACCCAGCCAATCTCGAGCGCACCTACTAAATTCACCCCGATCCCTGTTCATTCCACCGACCGCGGCATCTGGTTGCCTCTGCACTCGCGCGCCGGTTTTCTTGCGAAATTGGTCCGCCTACGGCCTTCCCCTCCCTCTCGTGTGCCCGCGAGTCCTCCGTCCAGTGTCGTGCTTCGCGCATTTTCCGCTCAACCCACCTCGCCCACCACTCCCTGGCTGCTTCCGCTCCGTGAGTCCAGCGCCCTGAGTGAGGTCTGCACGGCGAGACCAGTCGATTCAATGCTGCGCGAACCAGAGTGTGCGCGCGCTCGTTTCCGCTCCAGCCACCTATCAGCGCAGACCTGTTGACCCTGCTTCCCATTCGTGCGCGCCTGCTGACCGAGTGTTCTGCGCGCGCTCACCCGGTTTCCGTGCCACCTGTGTGCCGGGCTGGTCTGCACTCTGCCGATCCGTACAGCTGCCGGCAGTCACGACTGGATCGTCATGCGTTCCTGTCATCTCGCGCTATGGCGCCGCCCTGTGGACGGCCTCGCGCGTGCTGCTGGATTGCACCTGCGGTCGCGCCAATGGACCTAGAGGACTCTCGGGACTGACACTACCTCGGCGCACCCACAGGAGCTGGAGACGGCGTATGCGGAAGGCACGGTGTTGTGAGGCCTTGATCTATCATCTCATCATCATTGTTAAATCGCCATAGGGATATCCGTTTCCCAGATTCACCTATATCTCTCTCTCTCTCTCTCTCTCTCTCTGCTTTCTCTCTCGTCTCTCTCTCGTTCTCTTCGTTTCTATCTTCTTTCGTTTCTCTTCTCGCTTTCTTCGTGGTGTCTTCTTCTTCGTTTTCTTCGTTTTCTTCGTTTATGTCTATATTTCTGCCTTCGCTTCGCTTCTCTGCCTCTCTCTCGTCTCTCTCTCTCTCTCTCTCAAGTCAACATAAATAATAGGAAAATTGCTTTTAATGATAATGTGTTCATTGCATTCAAAAGATTCTTCATTCCAAAGTTTGTTAAATGGTCAAAAGTAGAACAAAAGTACACTTAAAAAATGGGTCCTTTTTGCTCCACTAAAAAAAATTAAACAATGTTGAAACCAAGACTACTTGTGGTGCTAATCATGTAAAAAAAAGAATTATTGAAACAATCAACCATAAATACTCAAACTCAGGTAGATAATCAAGAAACTTGCAGATCTCGTCACATTTGTTCACCTTGGCATTGCCATATTTTAGGCATGGTGTAATTATAAATGTAAACATGTCTACTAGAATCTATATATATTCAAAAACCAAGCATATCTCATATCTTCATAGAAATTTGTAATTCTATATATATTCCAACTATTCAAGAGTGACGACCGGCGATTGGGTCACTGTGGCGGTTGGAGTGACTGCCATGCTGCGAGATCTTGCACATCGATCAGTTTCCAATATACATAAACTATTCTATCCACTGCTGCCATAGATTGCACTACAATTCATGGTCGTTTGATTACATTCAGCTTCCAAAAATAGACTCCCGTCGGTCCAAATCGTTGGATTAGTGATCAATTGATCCGATTGATGTGCTGAGTTGATTGCCCTTAGAACTATATTCTTCATTGAAGATCACCTCCTAAACTATTTGATAAGATCAAAGTGAGAAAATAGGTCAGTCAATGGAACATTATTCACTATAGAAATAAGTATCAAATTCATTCAAAGAGTACTATTTTAATTAAAGGCATTCTAGGAAATTTGGTATTTGCATTCTATTCTCGTCACTTTTCACATAAGAAAGGATGAAAAGGTGAATCCTCCGTATTTTCTCCTCCTCTCGCTCTCTCTCTCTCTCTCTCTCTCTCTCTCTCTCTCGGTGCCTCATCATTCTCACATAAATTGCCTCCATTGTCATCTTTGTGGCATGCTCAAAAGGTTGTCTCCAGGCAAGGTAGAACGCATGAACGTGAGACAAGTTTTTGGCCTCAGCGTGAGAGGTCATCAAATGGTGATGCTCTGCAGTTTACTAGGTGAAAGAGGCGACATTGTCATTTGAGCACGCCTCTCTCTCTTTCTTTTGTTCAAGAAAAGGAGCTTGCTTATTGGGGGAACTGATAACATGCAACTTATACATGTAATTATGTGATTATTAATACAAATTTAGGGCATAAAAACATTCAATTCCTATGCATGCTATCATAGCTTACATGGCATATCTATCATTTCATGGCAATTTTTAGTATAATCTCAAAATGCTGCTATTTTACGGATAATTATGCATTTTTAAAGAATATATTTTAGAGTAGATCATTTCCATCTAGATTTGAGATTATAATTATGTTTCAATGTAAAATAATAGGAGAAAAATATTTTTATATACGTTGAGAGAATAGGAAGAAATCAAGTCGTGAATGCACCAATGATCGTTTGAATTCGCAAAAGAAAAGCCTTTGATCCGGTGAGGAATTGGATGAATTCAAGGGGTATCTTAGGTTAGAATTTGGGCTTTCACCCTAATCTTTCTTCTTATAACTTTAGACTTCAATTTCAAGTCATAGATTTAGTCAATTTTAATTTCAATTTGGTTTTTCACAATTATCTCATTCAGAAATTTCTATCTGCTCACTCATTGATTTCTCTATGAATCTTGATCCAAATTTTGTAATTTTTGATTCCGTAGATTTGGCTTCGAGTCTTTTTTTTCAAATCTATCAATTTCCTAGTTTCTCTCCACATTTCATCGTCCGATTTGATCGAATTCCAAAAGATATCTAAAAATCCCTTGATTCTCCATGGATTATTTAATTTATGTTCAAACATAAAGTTGTGGATTAAAAAGGGGTTGTGTTTAGAAAGTTAAAAATTTGTAATTTTTAGGGATTTTTGGAATTTTTTTCCTAATTTTTTTGAATTTTTATAGATTTATTTTGAATTTCTTTGAAATTAAAAACATTAACAAATCCATTTTTCTATGTGCTTACGTGGCGAGCATGCTTACGCGTCTAGCGTGAAGTGAAGTTCAATAATGGGATGGTGAATTTACTAAGTGGGGGTGAATTAGTTTCTTTTGAATATTTATGTTTTTCTAGTCCTTTTATGAATTCGTTGATTATTCACTCTATTTCTCACATCACTCGTACGCCATATTTTTTTTTTATATTGTACAGGGTATCCAAAGCTCATCGCGCTAGTCAGAGGAGGAGACAGTCCTCTCAGAGTCACTCCTCACCTTGTTAATCCCTCAATAGCAATTACTTGCTGGTCAGGATAATTAGATCAAAATTCAAACACGAGCTTTTGATCTAACTAACTTACGCTCTGGGTTAGTGACCTTACTTCGCCGCTATCCTTTGGTACGCCACTGCTCATCTTGTCTCCTCGGGCTGACTCGCAGAGCTCTACGGGCCACTCCTTGCTCTCTTTTGGGCTGGCGTGCCTCTCTTAAGTCTCTGAGACTCATCACCAATCCACACACACTCCAAGTAGGTCGCTTGTCCCCAATTTAGTGTGATCTTGTAACGTAGAGAGCAAGTATGCCTCGAGTTAACTTTTCAGTTGAGTTCCTAGACTCCTCCCATCTAGCACCGATTTACTAATTAACTCCTCCTTACGCTCACGGGCAAGCACGACTCACCCGGAGTCAATACAATGTATGAAGGTGATGCTAATTTTCCCCAGTTCCTAAAATAGTCTAAAAAGATAAATGGATATGAAAGATTACTGAAAACCTGAACAAACCACGAAAGCTAACAACCAATAATTGAAATGTAAAATGCATAAGTTTTATAAAGGAAAATGAAAAAAATGAAAAAAATTAAAATAACTCCTTGATGAATTGATTTGAATTATTCCTTTGACTTTGACTTTGCTTTTGAGTTTGATGTTCACTTTGACTTTGCCTCCTACATTGGCTTTGGCTTTAGCTTTGACTTTAACTTCTACTTTGACTTTGACTTCTGCCTTTGAAATTGATATTTGGCATCTTCCCCCTTTAATATCACCTTGATGTGGTTTCGTAGAGTTTCTTACTAAACCTGAAGTGGATTCTCAATGGCACAATGAATTTTCGAGTAAATACTAAGTAGATTTCAATTCAAACTAAAAACATATTTTATATAATGTTAAATTATAGATGTTGAATCAAACTAAAAAAACTTGAGGTAAATATAAATTTTGTTCTGATAAGCAAAATGAATTTCAAATGCAATTATATTCTATATTAAATGGGACTACCACATATTCTAAATAAGCAGTTAAAGATTGTAACTAGTATTTTAAAAAAAATTCGAAGCACACCACAAAATATATTATTCTTAAATATAACTTAAAACTATTTTTAGTTCTACTACAAATTTTACACGAAATTTAGAAACAAAATTTTTGTTTAAAATAAAAAAAATATATGAGAATTTAAGATAACAAAATTAGAAATAAGGAAAACAACGATTCTAAGATAGAGAAATTAGAAAAAAATAGACAAGAATTAATCAATTTTGATTTAAAGAAAGTCAGACCAAGTAATATAGAAATCAAGATTGAGAATGTAATGACCAAGCATCAGTTCTGATGGAAGAGAATGATAAAAAACTTGATCAATTTGAAAAAAGGATTAATTCAAAATCTACACCGAAATTCAACGCATTAAAAAACTTGAAATCAAAATAATCAAATTACAAATCAGTTTAATCAAACTGGAATCAGAATCGAAAAGGACATAAACCAAAGTGAAAATCGAGAGTACGATCCTAAGGAATGCACAAACCAAAAAGAAGAGAATAAAAAAAAACTAGGTTTATGAAAGAAGAGAACTCATTCAAGAGAGATTCCGCTAGGAAGAGAGATTGCTATGAGAAGCCTTTGCCTCATCAAGCGATAGCTGAAGAGCAAGATGTTTTTGAAGAAGAACCAATAACAACACGTTGGAGAGGTTTTGGCCCCTTGTGATTGCTAGAGAGAGAGTGTTGGATCGCCCTTTTATCAATGGAGAGAGAGCAAACCCTTGTGATAAGACAAGAGAGAGAGAGTAAAAAAACAAGTAAGTCCTGTTTAGGGTTTTTAAAGCACTTGAAAAAAGAAAATAGTTAGATAACATTTAATTAAAAGGAACTAAAATGAAAATGAAGATACATAAGGAAAAATGTCAATGAAAAAAAAACATGTTTATCAATAAAGCTTAACATGGATGTTCTAAAATGATGGTAATGTAGATTAAACATAGAAAATAAAATAATAATAATAAGAATACTGATAATGATAATGATATTCAAATGTTTAAATAACATATTAGAAGATAAGAAATATAGAGGTTATTTCCTGTGGCGTCCGCGTTCTAAAAAGTCAAAGTGGGTCGATAACATGCAATTTATACATGAATTTACATGACTATGAATGCAATTTAAAGCATTAAATATTCTATTTGTATGCATGTTATCATATTTTATGTGCATTTCTATCATTTTATGTAATCTTAGGTTATGATCTAAAAATATAGCATTTTAGGGATAATTATACATAATTCTTATAATTTAATTTTATTCCCATTTATATTTGAAATCATAATTATATTTTCATGATTAAATGATAAGAGAAAAATATTTTATTTACACTCATGTATTTTTCCAAATTTATTTTCTAAGAGGAATGAGTGTATTTTTCTAAATTTATTTTCTAAGAGGAATGAGTGTAATTCTTAAATTAAAATTAATTCTCTTTTTATTTAAATGTTTAGAGTTTTATAATGATAGATAATTCAATTTCTGATCAAACAAAACAACGACGTTTTTTTTGTCTATGGGACTATTTACATTTTTTTTAGATACAAGTGACGTGGCACAAAGAGAGACGTCCGATCGCGCGGTTAAATCGCGATTGTCAAATTTCACTTACTCGCACACTACATAGCGACATCTGATTAGGCAATGATTAGATTTAAAGCGATTTAATCTTAGCCGTTGATCTGGGAGTTATAACGGTTAAGATTAAATGGGTTCGATGGACACGTGGATTCATCGCGATCGTCTGATGAAGATCAAACAGACAAAATCAAGCGACGCCTCTTCTTCACGTGCGACGTGGCGAAATCTGGACGCTTCATCTCAGATTGAACGGACGTGACTTAAAGACACACAAGCGAAGACGAAGGATGCCGAGTTTCACTACACCAAGTGAGGACCTCATCTCGCCACGACACATTTCACTGGGCTCGTGCGCGCGTGGAATTATCTTTCCAGTCTTTTATTTCTTATGAACTTTATTAGCTCGCACGTGTTTAAGCGGGCCTTTCCATATCTTCTTCTCTCCCTTTTAGGCTTTCAGGTGGGTTCTTCCCTTTTTTGGGATCCCATTCATTAAGCCCTTCTCTTTGTGGACCTTTTTATTTTTCTATGATTATGTTAGGTGTGGGTTGTGGGCGTCAAGTGGGCCCTTTCCTCTCTCGGCCCACTATGGGCTCTATAAGAGGGGAAGGGACCCCCCCCCACAAACCCTAGCCGTCATTTGAAGAAAAAGGAGTGTTCCTCTCTCAAGTGGCTTCTCAAGGAGGATCAAGGAAGGAGACCAACCGCCGTCTCCGCCGCCGCCACCGCTGCCGCACCACCACGTGCCGCCGCCGTGCCCGCTGCCGAGGCCGCCACCTCCCCTTGCCTTGGTCGCTAGTTACTAACGTGCTGCCTTCCTGCCGCCGCCGCCGCCGTCGCCGTCGCCGCCACCTCAGGTCGCCGTCGCCGCCGCCGCCAGAACGCAGCACCGCCATCCCCTCCGATCATCCCCTCCACGGACCCCCCCTTTTCCCACTCATCTCCACATTTGCTTCCCTCCGTCAACCCCTGCCTACCTCCACTCTGCCATCCACAAATCACGCCTTACCTCCCCGGGTTCCCGAACCGCATTCCCCTTTTCCCGATTTTCCTCCCCACGATCCGACCTCCCGACTTCCCGTCTTCCCCATCCCGCAGCCTTCAATTTCCCGTCACACACCCAGACCCAGTGCCACTGCCCTGCCTGACGTCCTGACTTCCCACGATCTTCCCTCCGTACGCCCTTTCTCTCTCCTCCGACCCTCCATGTCACCAATCCCCTTCCCATCTTCCCGAAACCCTCGACTCGTTCCCAAACTACCATTTCGACACCCTGCAACGGGTTCCTCTACGACTTCCCTATCATTGCATTTTTGCATCGATCGCCAATGCCGCCGCTATCTTCGTCGTCACCCACCCCTTTCCAGAATTATCCGGTTCCCACTTTTGCCGCCAACGAACGCCCATCTAACCCGCCATCAGTCCGCGAATCTGCCACTACCGAGCTGTCACCTAAATTTCCCACCTCTCCTATGACTTACCTGCCTCCCCTCGCATCACCTGTACGCAAGCATCCTGTCACCCGACGCGGAATTCTTCCCACTTTGCTGGCTGGAAAGACGCTGACCCCTTCACCTCGCGTGCCACCTATCTTGATGTGACGTCTGATGGTGAGTGGCCCAGATCCCTTCACGGAATTTGACCTGGGATTATTCACGATCTATCCATCCTCTTCACTGTGGTTCCTCCCGACTGAAGGTCCACCACAGCCTCCTTTTCTCGACCATGTGACTTCTTCTTCCCCCCTTTCTCGATTTCGGTGACGCCCCAGACTGCAATCGAGCGGACGGCGATCCGACGTTGGCTGTTGTCCTCTTACCCGTGCGGCACTCGAGTCAAGGATTACTGCTAGCATTTCGTGACCACACTCGATCACATCGGACGACCGTCGCGCCACGTATGTACGACTGATCCCATCGCCACGACTTCGCCGACACCAGCTCGGATTACCATTGCTGATCGTCCGTGCTGCGCACGGGAGACCTCCATCATCACGACCGACCGGGCTCGCGCCCCGCAGGTTAGGCACACATTCCCATTTATTTTACGTCAAGTCTATATTTCCTTCAGTATTTCCCGCACCGTCTCCGCCGCCATCGGGATTTAGTATAGGTGAGAGTTAGACGAATTGATAGGATTCTGATCGTGGTCCAACCCGTCGGGTTGACTGTCGAGCTCCCATCGATGACTCACGGCCCAACGTCCGCGAGGGCGTGATCGGAAGGACTCTCTGACAGACTCTACTCGGCGCACCCCAGGACCTACGGCGGCGACACCCGAGGCGACACTCTACTTGATTGCACCATTAGTTTATTCATCATATTAGAGTTCCCCTAGTCCACCCCTAGGATCACGGTGTGAGACCGGTTTCGCACCCAGTCCTGCATCAACGAGCCTACATTGGAGCTCAAGACTCTACCATCTACACTCAAGTATGTTTTTATTGTTACACAATAGGCAAAGCCGATGATCATTTCTTCCCAGCTTGATCAAGAGCAGGAGAAACAATTACTCGACGTACTATGATAGAATGAACAAGCAATCGGTTGGACCCTAGAGGGCTTAAGGGGATTGGACCTCTCGATATGTACTCATCACATCTTTTTGGAGGATGAGTCCAAACTCGTCAGTGAAGCCTAGAGACGACTAATCCCCAAGTTATGGAAAATAGTCAAAGAAGAAATTCTTAAGTGGCTAAACGTAGAGATCATCTATCCCATATTTGATAGCTAGTGGGTTAGTCCGATGCACGTTGTTTTTAAGAAAGCCGGAGTGACAGCCACTATGAATGAGAAGGGCGAGGAGATCCAAACAAGCCTTCTAATAAAATGACAAGTCTGCATCAACTATCAAAAGCTGAATTCTATGGCGAAGAAGGATCACTTCCCTCTTATCATTCATTGACCAGATCCTAGACCGTTTGGTAGGATAGAGTTACTTCTGCTTCTTGGATGGATACTTGGGCTACAACTAGATTGTAATTCATTCGTATGATCAAGAGAAGATGATGTTTGCATGCCCCTTTGGTATGTTTACTTTTAGAAGGATTTCATTCGGATTATGTAATACCCCCGCAACATTCTAGAGATGCATGACGAAGATCTTCTCTAACTTTCTTGGCGACAGTCTCGAGGTCTTCATGGACAAATTTCTCCATCTATAGATATGACTTCTACAGCTGTTTGGCTCACCTGACTAAGATCCTCAAGGTCTGCATCGGGAAATGACTGAGCTTGAGTTCGAAGAAATCTTACTCCATGGTGTGAGAGGGAGTAGTGCTCGAGCATCTCGTCTTGGACAAAAGACTGGAGGTGGATAAGGCCAAGATTGAGGTCATTCGATTTAGTTGATGAACCCGATTTGAGGGTATTTTTAGTCATTGTTTTAAATCAATTTCATCTAACAATATTTATAATTCCTCACTTTTTATGATGGTAAAGTAAGGGTCGAATCCTTAGGGAGCCTAGGTAATGAGATTAGTGCTTTTAAGGAATAGAGATACTATTATAGGGAAAAACCAATGTTAGAAGGGATTTTGGAGAAATATGGAGGGATAAAGAAATTAAAATATGGTATGAAAAAAATTAGAAAGAGATATATTTCTATTCTATGATAAATAATGATGAAATTTTTAATAATCGATTATGGAATAGAGAAATGAGACTGATAGAATGGAAGATGATGGAAGGATGGTGAAAAATCGAGAAATCTGGTAATCAGGAAATTGGATAATGATGAGAGATTGTTTAAAGAAAAGAAAACAAATCTAAACAGGTGGGAAAGTCCCTTTGAAGGAGTTGAGCCCTACAACCACTTCCTTAAAGAGTGGGTTGACCACTCTCTAAATTTGTTTTTTTGGATCATAAATTAAATTATCTATCATTCTAAAAATTTAAATTTAATAAATAACAAAAGAATAAATTTTTATTTAAAAAATACAGATTTCTTTTAGAATCTAAAACTTGGAAAAATAAATGAGTGTTTAAAAAGTAATTTTCCTTATTATTTAACATTAAAACCAAATTATAATCTCAAATAAAAATGAGGATAATCTAATCTAAAAATATTTGTCTTAAATTATCAAAATTATCCCTAAATTAGTGCATTTTGAGATGATATCTTAATTTTCATATAATGATAGATAAACACTAAAAATATGATAACATGCATTAGAATAGAATGTTTATGCCTTAATTTACATTAATAATCATATATTTTCATGTATAATTTTTATGTTATAAGTGAAAATCTCTATAAACATTTTATATGTGTTTTACTTTTATTTTTATTTCAATATAATATAAATACTCCATCACTCCCTCTACTTGTAGCTTTGACATCATTGCACACATACATCTCTCCCTCTACTTGTTGCCACACATCAGTCCATCACTCTTGCCTGTCATATTTTCTCTCCTTGCCATTTTCTCATTTCCATTTCATCCCTCCTCATATAAACTTTCATCTTAGATTCTAATTTCTAACTTAATTCAAAGATAAACTCAAAATTATTGCTCACACTTGCCTCCACACTCTCCATTGTCACTCACGTATATCCCCCCCCCTCGTATTTGTTTTGATAACCTAACCTCATTACTTGAGCTCTATGTGGATTCGACCCTTGCTGAAACTACACCAAAGAATTATAATTTTATTGCATATAATCGACGTATAATTTAAAAATTTTGGTGATCGAGATCATCACCGATTAAGATGATAATCTTAGAAACATTGTAGTGTAAATTCATTTTTCCAAAACAACATAATTATACCTGAAAGTTGAACTTATCAATTGGACGTTTGAAAAATTGTGAGAACTCCTTTAATGTAACTTGTAAGTATGGATAGTAATCTATACTAGAAAATAGGATCATTGATTCTTTTTCCTTAAGTGTTTGAGTATCTCTTTAGTGTCTTCCACTACGTTCGATATTTGATCAAAATTTTGAGAGCAAATCAAACATCAGATCTCATGAAGGTGGAGAAAAGAGACTAGGGAGCATAGAGAATAAGGGAATGGAAAGTTGAATATGGAAGAGAGGGGAGAGGGGGAGGGGCGAGGGGGGGAGGGGAATCCCAATTCATTGTTTTTGTCTTTTCTATTGTTTTTATCATTTAATATGCTATTTATATCTCTAAAATGGAAAGATTATGAGAAGCAGAGCTATGCAAGGTGTAGGGAGTAGTGTCTTGGGAGAATCAAGTGATGGGGAAAAGTCTATTTATAATGAAGAATCATCAATGAATGATACTTCCTTTACACGCCAAGCCACCCCATGGATACGTAGGTTACTATCATTTTATACTTCACTCCCACTTGAGATGGGTGACTAATTGAATTCACAGAGTCATAAAAAACATACAAATTTGTGTCAAAATAAATACCAAAATCACCAATTTGAATGTTTAATCATGAATTGACTAGTATAATGGTAAAAAAGGGTCAAATCTACAAAGAATTATGATATTTTTTGAGATAGATTCAAAATTTGATCAAATGAAACAATGAATTGAGATGAGAAATTAAGGAAATTGGTATTTTTGGAAAGAAAACTTTAAGATGAATCCATAGACTAAAAAATCACTCAATTTGGATTAGTATTCACAAAGAAATCAAGGAGCAAAATCAAGAGAGAAAATTCGATTGGGAAGAGAGAAATTTACTAAAAATTAAAACATTAAACTAATCTATGCATTGTAAACCATTTAGAGGAAAACACATAATCTATTCCAAAATCATGCTCTAAATGATCTAATTGATCGTTGGATCAAGGCTTTTTATTCCGTATTTTGGAAAATAGAAATTAAGAGTTCAAGTAGTGAATTCTTTCTATTCTCTAAACAAACACTCCTTGGATGAAGAAATAAGTATAAAAGAGGAATAAAACAAGAGACTCAAGGATTGAGATGTCCAAAAGGTTCAATTGATTGAAAACTCCAAGAATGCTTTACATCGTCGAGAGAGAAGAATTTTTTATGATTTGAAATTGAGTGTGACTGTCGGATCTTCTCATTGATGAGATCAACGGTCGCGATGGAATCCAAAGAGGTGAATCATTATGGTTAAGTCGCGATTGTTGGATCTTCATCAGAGCGTCAAGATCGTGTCACGTATCCATGTGAAGAGAGATTATTGTTTCATTGTGACTGTTCGATCATGATCTAACACTTCTGATGCTTCAAATCTTGGCCATAATAACTCCTCAGATGAATCGCCAAGGTTGATCCATTTAATTAAATGAATCGATGCCCAGTCAGATGTTGCCACGTACCCCCTCACTTAAGTAAAGATCAATGGCTCTGATTAAACCCATGGATCAAACGCCTCATACTATGCCACTTACCCTTGAAAGGAACAAAAACACAAATAGTAACACATTGGAAAAATCAAGATGATGCGACGGGTATAAAATGGCAAACGCCTTAGCAGTCAGCTTATACCCTCAACAAGGCGGCGCTTAACCACTAATCGTGCGTTCTAAAGACGCCTACACACATGCAACGCGTGGCACACACGCACATCTTCATGTTAGTTTAATCTAAGTTTGAAAATTTACATTAGTGCTCTCTTAATGTTTATGAAATATTATGTTAAGCAGTTTTTAGGTTTGGATTGATAGGTTTTCGCCAAAATGATTTGAGAAGGGTATGTGATGTAGGATATTTTAGGAATATGATGAATATGAAGTGAGAATGTGTGTGTATATGTGATGAAGAGGTGAATGAAATATGATATGAACTTCCACTAATTTAATTATGTAATAATCCTACAATCTAATGGAGGACCTATGAAATGATATCAGTGAGGAATAGGTAAGTAATTCAAAAGAGATTGTATAGATTAATTCAGAATATATCAAGATATATAAAGAGAATAGTAAGGACGATGAGATGATTAGGTAGAGAAGAGATTTGTTAGATTTATTTAATGAGTAGGGATAATTAATATATTAATTATATAATGTAAGAGGATAAAAGAAAGGTATTGTGAAGGATTGGTGGATTATTTCAGTGAATATGTGAAGGATGATAGTTCAGATAGATGAAAGTATGAATGGTGAAATGAATGCAGATGCGATGGAAGGAATATTAGATGAGATGGTGATTTGTTTTATTTCATGATAGAATTAAAATAATTAGGAGGTTAGAATGTGAAAGATATATATATATATAAATGTTAATACAGAAGATAGAATGGTAGGGAGAATAATGATAATGATGATGGGTTTGATCGCGAAGAGAAGAAACGTGAGTGGGGGTGGAAGAATTATGACGTGAAAAGAGAATGATGAGAAGAATATGGAAGAGAACAGATGGAACAAATAGTTTAGGAAATAGAACGGATAGAAAGAGCACATCGGGTTCTAACGTTGGACTTACGGATTTAGTTTTAGAACTATTAAACACGAAATGGAGAAGAGAGGGACAAATACCTGATGTGACGATGAAGCCGATGCTCCGGAATCGCTCAGATGAAATTGATAATCCTCGGTTTATTCTCCTACAGGTAAAGGTTGAAAGCGAAAGAATGGGAGGGAGAGAAGCAGGAAAGGTAGAACTCGGAATAAAGTTTTCCAAAGGGAGAATGGTGGAGACACGGGAAAGCACAAACACATAAATTTTCCAGAAGGAAAATAGTTTCATTTCAATTCAACAACTACCGTTTCCGTTTACAATTTTGCATTTTATAGAAATAGAGAGAAGGAAGTTAACGACAAAACATTGCATCGTGGAAGTTATCTTCGCGGATGAATAGTTATACAGGTGTCGAGAATTTTTGTTTTTTCCTTTTAGTGAGTCCGCGATGGCCGTCGGATGGCCTTTTGGTCTATGGTGATGTTGATGACGATGCATACGTGGAGCTTGAGTGCTTTAGAGAGCTGCCCGAAATTCTTTATCCTCCGCGCGTAGGATGTGGTCGTCGTGAGGATACGCATGGACGACCGTTATTGTTGTTGGTCAACGGGGTGACTGGCGTCCCGTCTTTTAAACTCTTCAGCTGAAGTCTTTGTCTTTCAAGTCTTCTATTGGACAGGTTGGAGATGTGGATTTTCTCCATTCGAGGGGTTGGTATCCGTATTCCAATCGCATCAGGGCGAGGTCAGGAAGGAACTCAGGTGAGAGAACCGATGGTTCGACGACGTGAAGAATTTTATGGGTTGATCTATCGTCGCGAATTACTTCTCTGAACGCATTCGTATCTGACAATTTCCTCGTCGTTGGGACTGTCGGTCAACTGTGGCGGCGTGGAGTTTCTCTGCTGGAGTGATCGAATTCCCGCTTTATTCATTGCCGGTGGAAGTTGTTTGTCTGATACTTCGTATCCTAGAATGAAAACGAAGTGGTCTTGCTTAAGTTGAGTTCTTCCTTCAGTTCTTCATCCAAACTTTATTCACGCCTTAGCTGTCGTCAGAGTTCTTAAGGCCGTGGATATCTTGTCTCCGTTTAGAAGTGGTTATGGCCTATTTTTGTGGAGATTTTTCTTGTATCCTCTCTGTTTCACATCAGCAGGAAGAGAGGACGTGAAGTAGGCTTTGAAATTCTGTTGACTTGTGGTAGTTGTGCTCGTTGACGAGTCTTTAATAGATAACAACCAATTCTTCATCTTTATCAACCGTGACGACCTTGTTTAGACGGGAGGTAGTTCCTCTTGTTGGAGTTTTCTGTCATGTCTTTCATATCTGTTTCAGATATCTTCTGTCATGTCCTTCTCTTTCTTTTCTTCTTCAACCGTGGAGATGCTACTCAAGGGAAGATGGGTAGGGCTTATCCTCGTGATGATCTTCCTTGGTGATAACTCTCTTCAATGGTAAGGCTTCTTTGATGTTACTCATCTTTATGTTCATGGGCTTTGACTTGAGTTGTCACCGAAGTTAATTCCTTCCAACAGTAATTAACATGTAGATTTCTCCTAAAATTTCTATCTATGGGTCGTTTTCAAAGAAATATGTTCCTACTTATTTGAGATCATCATTTTACAAGATACCTATGATATAGTGGATAGGGTTTGGATAATTAGGAACCTATAACAAGGTAAGAGGTGGTTGACTTGATCCATTCAAGGAATTCTAAGTATCTAAGGATAAGGATTAAATTTCTTTTGACCAAGTCAATCTTTGGATCGGTGTATAAGTGAAGAAGGAGGGAAGATAATTCCCTTTGAATCTACGCTCTCTTTCAATGTTTTAGAGAGGTCTTCTTCATTCACTTCATATATGGTGAGTTTCTCAAACTTATGGATAAGGAGGAGTATAGTATCTTGTTGCTGTTGAGACTGAGATCTCTTCCTTAAGTTATATCTAGGTTCACCTGAAACCCTTGTGATCATGATTTGAGATATTTCTCCATCAATATGTCCTTGTTAGTGCAAGTATCAAACGCTTGAGTGATTGACCCATGACGAAACGATTTTGTGCGGTCGTTGAATACGCACAATCTCGTGTCAAAACAAGTTCCAAACTCACCAGTTTAAAGTTATAATAACAAATTAAAGAGTACAGTGGTGAATAAGGGCTGAATCCACGACGAAATAAGAGAAATTTTTTAGATATCTTTGAAATTTGATCAAATCAGACAATGAATTGAGAGAGCAAATTAGTGCTTTTAGTGTATAAAGAAAGATAACTCTAATACAAATCCATGGAATAAAAAATCACTGAATTTCAATTAAAATTCACAGAGAAATCGAGATTTGAAATCGAGGTAGAAATTCGATCGTGAAAATAAGTGAAAACCGAATTAAAACTAAAATTAAACTAATCTACGATTCAAAATATAAATCTAATGCAAAAGGAATATGAATTAAGATGAAAACACTCAACCTAACCCAAATTCACGCTCGAAAATGATCCAATTAATCACGGATTCAAGGCTTTTCATTATGTGATTTCAAAAATAAAGTTCAACATTCAAGATGTGATTTCTTCCTATTCTTTCAACAAATTCTTGATTTCAAACATTGCTTGGGCGCAAAAATGAGTCTAGAAGATGAAGAATTCAAGAGATTATCGTATTGTGGTGTCTAAACAATTTGATTTGCTCGAAAATCCAAGAACGGGTTTCGCATCGAAGAACATTTTAATTTGTAGGCAAATTTGGGTGTAACAGTCGGATGCGTCGATTCATTTCAATCAATGGCTGAGATTAAACGTAGATTCACGAATCGGTGTCGTTAAGTCACGTCCGTTCGATCTGAGATGAAGCGTCCAGATTTTGCCACGTCGTGTGTGAAGAAGCGGCGTCGCTTGATTTTGTCTGTTCAATCTTCATCAGACGATTGCGATGAATCCACGTGTCCATCGAACCCATTTAATCTTAACCGTTATAACTCCCAGATCAACGACTGAGATTAAATCGCTTTAAATCTAATCATTGCCTAATCAGATGTCGCCATGTACCGTGCGAGCAAGGGAAATTTGACAATCGCGATTTCACCGCGCGATCGGACGTCTCTCGTTGTGCCACGTCACTTGTAGCTAAAAAAACGTAAATACTCGCTTAGACAAAAAAAACGTCGTTGTTTTGTTTG
This sequence comes from Lemna minuta, assembly GCA_024174645.1. Taxonomy (NCBI): domain Eukaryota; kingdom Viridiplantae; phylum Streptophyta; class Magnoliopsida; order Alismatales; family Araceae; genus Lemna; species Lemna minuta. Next base: position 10,622,482 of record CM044103.1, on the reverse strand, counting down.
ATCAGAAATTGAATTATCTATCATTATAAAAGTCTAAATATTTAAATAAAAATATAATTAATTTTAATTTAAGAAATACACTCATTCCTCTTAGAAAATAAATTTGGAAAAATACATGAGTGTAAATAAAATATTTTTCTCTTATCATTTAATCATAAAAATATAATTATGATTTCAAATATAAATGGGAATAAAATTAAATTATGAGAATTGTGTATAATTATTCCTAAAATGCTATATTTTTAGATCATAACCTAAGATTACATAAAATGATAGAAATGCACATAAAATATGATAACATGCATACAAATAGAATATTTAATGCTTTAAATTGCATTCATAGTCATGTAAATTCATGTATAAATTGCATGTTATCGACCCACTTTGACTTTAGAACGCGGACGCCGCCAAGAATAACCTCTATATTTCTTATCTTCTAATATGTTATTTAAACATTTGAATATCATTATCATTATCAGTATTCTTATTATTATTATTTTAGTTTCTATGTTTAATCTACATTACCATCATTTTAGAACATCCATGTTAATCTTTATTGATAAACATGTTTTTTTTCACTGATATTTTTCCTTATGTATCTTCATTTTCATTTTAGTTCCTTTTAATTAAATGTTATCTAACTATTTTCTTTTTTCAAGTGCTTTAAAAACCTTAAACACGACTTACTTGTTTTTTTACTCTCTATCTCTCTCTTGTGTGATCACAAGGGTTTCCTCTCTCCCCATTGATAAAAGGGCGATCCAACACTCTCTCTCTAGCAATCACAAGGGGCCAAAACCTCTCCAACGTGTTGCTATTGGTTCTTCTTCAAAAACATCTTGCTCTTCAGCTATCACTTGAAGAGGCAAAGGCTTCTCATAGCAATCTCTTCTCTCATAAACCTAGTTTTTTTTATTCTCTTCTTTTTGGTTTGTGCATTCCTTAGGATCGTACTCTCGATTTTCACTTTGGTTTATGTCCTTTTCGATTCTGATTCCAGTTTGATTAAACTGATTTGTGATTTGATTATTTTGATTTCAAGTTTTTTAATGCGTTGAATTTCGGTGTAGATTTTGAATTAATCCTGTTTTCAAATTGATCGAGTTGTTTATCATTCTCTTCCATCTGAACTGATCCTTGGTCATTACATTCTCAATCTTGATTTCTATATTACTTGGTCTGACTTTCTTTAAATCAAAATTGATTAATTCTTGTCTATTTTTTTTCTAATTTCTCTATCTTAGAATCGTTGTTTTCCTTATTTCTAATTTTGTTATCTTAAATTCTCATATCTTTTTTTTTATTTTAAACAAAAATCTTGTTTCTAAATTCCGCGTAAAATTTGTAGTAGAACTAAAAATAGTTTTTAAGTTATATTTAAGAATAATATATTTTGTGGTGTGCTTAGAATTTTTTTTTAAAATACTAGTTACAATCTTTAACTGCTTATTTAGAATATGTGGTAGTCCCATTTAATATAGAATACAATTGCATTTGAAATTTATTTTGCTTATCAGAAAAAAATTTATATTTACCTCAAGTTTTTTTAGTTTGATTCAACATCTATAATTTAACATTATCTAAAATATGTTTTTAGTTAGAATTGAAATCTACTTAGTATTTACTCGAAAATTCATTATGCCATTGAGAATCCACTTCAGGTTTAGTAAGAAACTATACGAAACCACATCAAGGTGATATTAAAGGGGGAAGATGCCAAATGTCAATTTCAAAGGCAGAAGTCAAAGTCAAAGTAGAAGTTAAAGTCAAAGCTAAAGCCAAAGCCAAAGTAGAAGGCAAAGTCAAAGTGAACATCAAACTCAAAAGCAAAGTCAAAGTCAAAGGAATATTTCAAATCAGTTCATCAAGGAGTTATTTTAATTTGTTTCATTTTTTTCATTTTCCTTTATAAAACTTACGCATTTTACATTTCAATTATTGGTTGTTAGCTTTCGTGGTTTGTTCAATTTTCAGTAATCTTTTGATATCCATTTATCTTTTCAGACTATTTTAGGAACTAGGGAAAATTAGCATCACCTTCATACATTGTATTGACTCCGGGTGAGTCGTGCTTACTCGTGAGGGTAAGGAGGAGTTAATTAGTAAATCGGTGCTAGATGGGAGGAGCCTAGGAACTCAACTGAAAAGTTAACTCGATGCATACTTGCTCTCTACGTTACAAGATCACACTAAATTGGGGACAAGCGACCTACTTGGAGTGTGTGTGGATTGGTGATGAGTCTCAGAGACTTAAGAGAGGCACGCCAGCCCAAAAGAGAGCAAGGAGTGGCCCGTAGAGCTCTACGAGTCAGCCCGAGGAGATAGGATGAGTGGTGGCGTACCAAAGGATAGCGGCAAAGTAAGGTCACTGACCGAGAGCGTAAGTTAGTTAGATCAAAAGCTCGTGTTTGAATTTTGATCTAATTATCCTGAACAACAAGTAATTGCTATTGAGGGATTAACAAGGTGAGGAGTGACAGTGAGAGGACTGTCTCCTCTGACTAGCGTGATGAGCTTTGGATACCCTGTACAATATAAAAAAATATGGCGTATGAGTGATGTGAGAAATCGAGTGAATAATCAACGAATTCATAAACGGACTAGAAAAACATAAATATTCAAAAGAAACTAATTCACCCCCTCTTAGTAAATTCACCATCCCATTATGGAACTTCACTTCACGTTAGACGCGTAAGCATGCTCGCCACGTAAGCACATAGAAAAATGGATTTGTTAATGTTTTTAATTTCAAAGAAATTCAAAATAAATCTATAAAAATTCAAAAAAATTAGGAAAAAAATTCCAAAAATCCCTAAAAATTACAAATTTTTAACTTTCTAAACACAACCCCTTTTTAATCCACAACTTTTTGTTTGAACGGAAATTAAATAATCCATGGAGAATCAAGGGATTTTTTAGATATCTTTTGGAATTCAATCAAATCGCATGATGAAATGGGGAGAGAAACTAGGAAATTGATAGATTTGAAAAGAAGACTCGAAGCCAAATCTACGGAATCAAAATCACAAAATTTGGATCAAGATTCACAGAGAAATCAATGAGTGAAGCAGATAGAAATTTTCGAATGAGATAATTGTGAAAAACCAAATTGAAATTAAAATTGACTAAATCTATGATTTGAAATTGAAGTTTAATGTTATAAGAATAAAGATTAGAGTGAAAGCCCAAATTCTAACCCAAGATACACCTTGAATTCATCCAATTCCTCACCGGATCAAAGGCTTTTCTTTTGCGAATTCGAAAACGATCATTGGCATTCACGACTTGATTTCTTCCTATTCTCTCAACGAAATCTTACTTTCAAACACTCCATGGACGCAAAAATTGATCTAGAAGTGATTGGAAGCAAGAGATTTAAGGATTTTGGTGTCTAGACAGTGATGCAGGACGTGGTGGTGAAAACCTCGTGCCTGATCAATGAATCTGAGGATGACTAAGTATAGCCGGTCAAACCTAATCTACGAGTAGGCGAGTCCTAGACCCTAAGTAGGGGACCTAACCTAAACCTAAGTACAGGCAGGCGTGCCGATCAGCGAAGTCGACTCCGGGTAACCCGGGGAAACTCGCGATGATGGGTAGGGTGAGATCCTCTCGGTCCACGTCTGGAGGCGTGAAAGTCGCTCCTCGTGGAGTAGCTCGAAGGCTGCAGCCCACGCCCGGTACCGGTCCTGACGTACGCATCAGAAGTCTCAAACCTATAATCGTACTACCCTACCTACGTCGTCCGACGGCGGTGGAGACGAGTAAAGGAAACGCTTCAAAAAGTAATTAACTTTGAAAGAGGGGTTGAAGCTAACCTGCGGGGCGGAGTGCCCGTTGGGTCGTGATGAGGGGGATCGTCGTGCGCTACTCGGACGCACGACAGAAGTGGGCCAGGTCGGCATTGTCTGGGATACTAAAGAGCCTCAGCATGACGAAGAGTTACCATGGACAGGTGCGCGGTGGACCAAGGTCAGCAGGATGGCATGAGGAAAGAGTGCGGTAGCGGACGGCAGGTACCGGAGCGGACACAGAGGGCAAGCGCGGACCCGATCAAGCCTGTGGAGATCACGGGTGCGTCGGGTCGTTGGAGGGGTTGACTACGCCTCGCAGAGAGGGAGGGGAAGGGTGAAGGCTTCTCGCGGTCAAGCCTGTGGATACAGTGGGGAGGCAAAGACCACTCCAAGAGGGGGGGGGATCGTCGCTTTGACGTCGACTGGGCGACCGGCAGAATTTCGCAGGGCGAGGGGTTAACTTCTGCACGGGCGAAGGACTTCTGCCAAGGCTTTCCACCCGGCTGTGGATGCTGGTCAACCCACGAACGCCGATCAACGTGGACAAGTCTTCCCAAGAAAGATGGCACAAAGGGAAGGCTAGGCCCAAGAAATACACGCGTACAACGTCGGGAAGACAGGAAGGATGATGGGGCGACAGGGGAAGGGAAGAGGCCATCGGGTAGAAATTTCGAAGTCAGGTAGTGGAAGATTTAGGGAATTTCGGGGGAATGAACTTGCCGAGGGTGTCGGCTTGAATTCTAGGGATGCTTTTAGGTGGAATTCGGGAGGACGACGAGGTAGAGAAGGTAGGAACTCCGTAGAGCGTGGTGAGGGAAATCGACGTTGGGCTGGGTGTGTAGGGGTCAGATGGAAGGGGAAATTCGGGGCATCGGGGAGCAGGGGGATTGCTCGCGGGCCAGGGAGGGGATTCGGTTGGGTTTCGAAGGCGGGGACCCAGTGAGGCAATGAATTCGGCAACGCCTACAAGGAAATGGGGGGAGCTTCCGCGGGCGTCAGGATTCCGCGGGCGACGAGTGGGATTCCTCAGGGGTAGCGGATTGAATTCGGCAGACAGGAAGAGAAGAGCCAGAATTCGAATTCGGGGAGTTAGGACGTCGCGACTCTTGATATCGCGATTCAAGTTTGAATCCCGGTCGTTGGCATCGATTCCGACGGTAAGCGAGCGGCAGTTGCGGAGGAATAATCGGGAACGTGACAGGGCGTTTGTGGAATTGACTCCCTGATTGAAATCTGCGGACAACGTATGGTCGCGCAGAAATTTCGGTGAGGGGAAGTAGGGGGAAGAACGTGGGAGGAGGGGGGGTTGAGCGCGGATGGGCGGAGATGGGATCGCGTGGGAATCGTCCAAGCTGAAAATTCCGAGTGGGAAGTGACGGCGTCGTTACGCGGCAGGAGCGAGGGAGGGAAATGGGAATTGATCATTGGGTGTGGACGGATGAGAGAACACGGGAGTTGTTGAGAAATTTGCAGGTGGGCGGGGCTGTGGGAAGGAGGACTTGGTGGGGGTGACGACCGCGAGAGTTGACGGTAGGGTGGAGAGGAAAACCGGGGAAGGCCGGGAGATCGCCGGAGCAATCAATGACGGGGAAGAACGGGCAAGGGGGGGAGGATCACCGAGAAGCAGGAAATCAGTGGAGGGGCTTCACGGGAGGCAGGCAGAAAGGGGAAATCGGGAAGTTCTGCAGGGGAGGACGATCGTGGGTTGAAGATGAACGAGAGGAAGTGCGATGGGGGGGAGCGGGAAGATGACCAGAGATGGGGAGCGGAACGTGGAGGGGAAGATGGAGATGATGGCGGTGCGGCGGTCCGGAGGCGGCGGCGGTCTGAGGCGGCAGCGGCTTGAGGACGGCGGCGTCTTGATGATAGTGGAGAAGAACCCGTGGCCGGGGCAAGGAGTGGTGGCGGTCGTTGCGGCGGCGGCGGCGACGGCGGTTGGACTCCTTCCCCGGCCTTCCTTGAGCAGCCACTTGAGAGGGATATCACTCCTTTCTTTCTTCAAATGACGGCTAGGGTTTGTGGGGGGGTTACCTTCCCCTCTTATAGAGCCCATAATGGGCCGAGAGGGGAAAGGGCCCACTTGAGGCCCACAACCCACACTAACATGCTCATAGAAAGAAATAAGGTTCACAACGAAGGATGGGCTTCACGAATGGGATCCCAAGAAGGGAAGAACCCACCCGGAAGCCTAAAACGGAGAGAAGAAATAAACGAGGACCCGCTTAAACACGTGCGGGTCAAAAGTTCACAATTAAGAAATAAAGATAAGCGGATAGATCGGCGCACACAAAAGGGCTCCTCCGACGCCGTGGTATCCTGTCTTGGTGGCGACGGGGTCGTACGCCACCAGACAGTTTGATTACTGGAAGAACCCAAGAATGATGTACAATATAGAAGAACATCTCAATTTATAGGACAAATTGCGCGTCACCGTTGGATCGGCGATTCAATTTTTTATCAATGGCTCTGATGAAACTCCAAGCTTCGAATCATTACAAAAAAGTCACGTCCGTTGGATCTAAGATGGACCGTTGAGATTTCGCCACTCTACACATGAAGAAATAACACATTCGCCGTTCGCCGTTTTATTTCGTCAGTTTTCATCTCAGCCGTTATAACTCCTCAGATCGACGGCTGAGATTAAATCATTCTAAAAATGATCAATCAACGAACAAAATTCTGCCGCGTACCCCTCGATGTAAGCGAAGATCGACGGTCTTTCTTTACAAGCGTGAATGAGAAGCTCCTCGTAACTCCATGTCACATGCGCACATTTAAGACGAAATAAAGTCCCACAATGGAAATAATTAAAGAGAATACACATGTATATAATGGGTACGTGATTAAAGAGTTAGCAAAAATCATTAACAAGGTGCTTTCTCCTTAATCATATACACACACGTGCACACATGTGCGCACACGTGCACTCACACAAGCGCACAAATACACGTGTGTGACATGTGGCAGTCTCATATGTCACCACATGGGGCTGCTTTTTTTCTTGCGTCACATCAGCTGCCACATCAGCACGCGATAAGATAAATGATTTTAAATTAATTTAACTAAAAAAAGTAAATCCAATTAAATTCATAAAAATCCAAAAAAACTTAGAAAAATTTCTAAAGATTAGAAAATTAATATCTTTTAAAATATAACTCCAGATTAATATAAAATTTATTTCATTAGATCAAAAAGTAAAGCATCTATCATTGTAAAAAGTCAAATTTAATAAATAACAAGATAACAAATTTCTATTTCAAAAATACACTCGTTTCTCTTAGAATTTAAAACTTAGAAAAATACATGAGTGTATATAAAGTGATTTCTCTTATTATTTAGCATTAAAGACTAATTATAATCTCAAGTAAAGATGGGAATAATCTAATCTTTAAAATTTTCTTCTTAATTTATCATAATGAAACCTTAAATTAATGTATTTTGAGATTATGATGACTTTTTCAGATAATGATAGAGAACACTAAAAAATATGATACCATGTATTATACTGAACTGTTTTAAATCTGAATTTTCATTAATAATCATATATTTTTCATGTTTAGATTGCATGTTATCAATTGCACATGGACTCATTCAACCATTCTCCTCCAAAAGAGGCTCTCCAATTATTTCACAAAAATCCATGTTTGCTGATGATGCAACAGTTTTCCTCAATGGATGCGAAGCTGATGGATATTATGTGGCCTATAAGCCAATCACACTTCCATGTATCTTTTTTATGTTCATTCAAATGAAATTTATTCATTGTCATTATTGTGTGATATTTGCAATGAAGTCCATGAGCATGTGCAATGACTAAGTGAATTATGATGAGATCATAATATAGTGATCACTAGTCTTTAAACATATGTTCTAAACATTTCTATTCGTGGGATATTCGAGAAGGACATCGAATTATCCGGAAAGAACATCACTATCTAATCCATCTCATATGATGAGTATGGCCGATCCTATAGCCATCGGCGTGGAGACACTAAGGATAGATAGTGGGTGCTCTTTGGAGAAAGAGTTCACTGAATTGATCTGTATGAATCCCTGAATGGCATTATACCTAACTGTCAATCAGGTTGATTCATGTCATGATTGTGTATGTGGTCCTTTGACTTGAGACACCAAAGACATCTTGTGGATGGATGATCGTATTTTGATTATGACTTACGAATCCCTAGCCACGGGATATCTAAAATGTCATATATTGGATACGACATGAAGTTCATGAAGATGATTGTGTGGTCAAGATGGGATCATCCACCCTCGGTATTTGAGGAGATTGACTCAAAGGAATGAGATGCGATGAAATCCTTGGCCAAGGTAGTAGAAATATCGAAGAAGGAGTTCTCGATGATTTCTACACGCATCAGTACTAACTTGAGTGACTGATTAGGGTTTGACAGTTGACCATATCCTAAGTCATTCATGAGTCTAATGTGGATGAAGGATTATACATACATGGTAATCAATGGCGGGAAGGTTCCATAAGTGAGTTCTTACATAGTCCATATCTCCTCAAGTATGTGGTGTAGCTTGGCACCCAACGGGCTCGCAACTCAACCTATTGATTGGGTTAAATCGATCCTTGATTAATTAATCTATATGTGGATGTGGATAATTAATTAAGGTTGACCAATAAGGTGTTATTTGGTCTATAGAGTTATTAACTAGTGAGATATATGGACCTAGAGGGTCACACACATAAGGTTTATGGATGTTGGTGGATATAGACATAATTATGAGGGTTTTTATGAAAAAATGGCATTCCAAATATTTATAAATAGGGGGAGAATGACCACAACTCAAGGTGCCCATGCAAGCCTTGTGGGAATTCTCTCCTTTCTTCTCTTTCTCTCTTGGTGAAGAGCTATGAAGAGGAGATCCAACGATCCGGAGACCGTGTGGATACCGCTAGAGGCTAGACACTTGAATAGCTTCAAGAGCTCTTTCAAGGAAACCTGTAAGTATGTTTTCTCATTCATACTAGATGAAAGGATCATCTGTGCTTGGTGGCTTGGTATTTTGAATGTCCGATTCAATGGTTTTTCCGCTGCATTTGATGTTTTGATCAAAATTTCATAAAGTTATCGACGTCAGATCCCATCAGAAGCATCCATCCAAAGACTTATGATAATCCCCTTGGGGTAGGAACAAGCTACACGACAAAATCGTTAATACCTTGAAGAGTAGTTTTATGGTAGCTCCATCTAGTACCATAAATACCATTTGTTGTATATAGGATATCACAAATTTCTCTTGTAGCCTTATACCTTTTGATTATCTTACATGTGTCATCTTCTTAAGACATAAGAGTCCACTATTTTCATGGACTCTTGAGTAAAATTGAGAAAGAAACTCGCGGGATGAAAGCTCCAGCTTTGCTCACCTAGAGGGCGCATAAAACTCATACGACACATACTCATGAGTATGCCGCTACATCTCATGAAGTACCCGATTCTATCCTCCACTATGTTGGACAAATATGCACATCGTTCCTTTGGGATGGAAAACTAGAGGGACCGAGATTCAATGCAAAGTTTCTTGAGAGAAAGCAAGTCAACCATTAGATAAAGGCAACCTCCAAATCAAGCGATCGAAAGACATCCTCAACATGTTTCAAAAGAAACTAGGGTGGAGGGTGAGGAACCCAGAGCACACCTTTGGGATCCTTTGCGCCGGCTAAGTATGGGAAGTTGGCTTGCCAACTATTTGGCATCAAGGGTGTGAAAAGGTGGGCCAATTCGCAAAGACATTGGCTAGAGATTATGCCATTGCTCTGTTGGAGGGTGGGCCAAGGCGCCATCAGTGCTTGGTATGACACTTGGCTTGGGAAGTCCCTTTTGGTGACCTATTCGCAATTTATACCCACTTGGCCTTACCTCACGATAGTATAATTTCTTGAAGGAGATACTCGTAGTTTCTTATAAAGGCATGGAGTCCCATTTACATCATTAGATAAAATGTCAGAAACCACAATTAGCCTATCTAGGGACCAGCCTATCTGAACCCTCACATAAGACGGTACCTTATTCTGTGGCTTTCTAAGAGCATTGTCGAGGTCATTTCCCAAAACTATATAGGGGTGACCTCATTTGGCATCTTGAATTGTCCCCCGCATTTCCTTTTTCCTTTGAAAACTTATGCATCATGATCTGCTCATTGATGATCGTATGCATACTACTAGGCACGTCATTTTTTGCATTGTCATTGTTGTAGCTTCCCAAGAAGCAAAACTATGAAACAATTTTTCTTTCATAGTGAGGTGGCTATGGAGTACTAACATCAAATACTAATGAATTAGCTTCTAGGCCTCCATTTTTCTCCCCATGTTTCTCCTTAGGAGCTCTTTCAGTGAGCTTTTGACAACCCAATTAGCTCTCGAAGAAATTCCCTTATACGTATCACTATAGCTTACATGTTGTGGGAGATATGGAAAGGGTGAAATAGTTTTCAATTTGGGGCAGACCGATGAGTGCTTTGGGGATCATGTGACACGTCACCTGATGGCTTCAAAATACTCACTCATTGGTGCATGTTGCAGCAAAACCTTTGAGTCCTATATGTGAAGCACTCTGAGCTTGGAGTATCCATACCACTCCTACAACACTTTGGACTACTGTCCATTTTGTCACATCGACACTTTTGCACCCAAGACATTTGAAACTTAATGTAGACAAAGCATATAGAGGTAACTCTTGCCAAGCAAGGGGAGGGGGGGAAGACGAGGAGGAGGGGGGAAGGCATATTACACAACTATCGTGGCCACATAATATTTGCTTTCTCGAACTTCTACTATGTTTAGACTAAAACTATAGTAGAGGCTATGGCGATTCAAGATGACTTGCTCCTTTGTGAAGCACACAATCTTTGAAGATTGTCTCGAGCAATTCAGTATGTCTTCCCTATGCATTTGGCGCACCCTTTTTCTTGCAGCTCCTTGACAGTGACATATCACTTGAGGCTCCACGCCCTACCATGCACAAGTTCACTCCTAACTAGAGCCATGAGGCAGCACACAACACATACCTTTGATGTCGTATTCATGTGGCTATCACTGCCTAGAGTTGAGACAACCAAATCGACTTGGGGGTCAGAGATGCCATCGAGAAGCTTGATGACTCTATAGGCTTCATCTGCCTACATCTGCCAGGTATGCACCTCTTCCCCTGGCATGATACTTTGGGCTTGCATGTGTTTGGAGCAGTCCCCAGGGACACCACTAAACTAGATAAAACACGCAAAAAATTAAGAAAAAAAAGAATTGCCAGCAAAGCCCCCAGTCTTTTGCATAGGAAGATAGACAGAACCAGCTCTCCTTTTGTATATAAACGACCATCTGCCATTCTAAGTTTTTTTTTCCTCGTCGAATAGGTTGCAGAATAGCTCATTTTTTACGTCTATCAACATGAGGTATGATCAATGACGTGGTTGTTTTATTTAATTTTGAAATCTCTCTTGCGCCTCGCCAGGACAACAGAATCACAGGCGAAGCACACAGCGAAGCGACTTCCCTTCTTCTAGCATTTTCATCGCCGTATTTATCTCCTCAAATGGTAGCTCGTGGGTTATCAACTTGTCCACCTTCAGGACCTGCAGGAAAAGGAGAAAGAAGCCAGATGAAGGAGGAACGTGCCCATATATTTTAGCGAAGAACAGAAAGAGAAGTTGCCATTCAGTGTTGTAAACAAAGCATGATCATGTAAACGATGACCACAGAAAAGAGAGAGCTAACCCCGTTCATGCACTTGCTGACCATATCCGGGAGCTGAGATTTCCCCTTAACGCCGCCAAATACTGATCCAGCGATCCTCCTACCGTCGAAAAGCTCCATGGGATGGAGCTGAAGCAGCTGGGGAGAATGATGAATTCCCAGTGATATGCAAACCCCCCATCCCTGTAAAAAGTAGTCGTTAGAAACCAGAATTACCCCATAAAGAGGTAGCTTCCCATCTTACGTCGTGAGTTGACAAGAAGGCTTCCCTGAGGACGGCAGCGTTGCCGACACACTCGAAGCTGTAGTCAACGCCGCCTTCTGTCATGCTTCTGATCACCTGATTCACAGTCCATCTGCCGGGTCAACGCCCCAAATGCGTTTGGGGAGTAAGATCACGTGCTTACCTCGTGGACTGGTCCACTGTGCTCTCTGGGATCGACGAATTCCATTACTCCCATCTCTTTCGCTGTCAAACCGGAGAAAACTCAATGCGTTACTCTCTCCTGGTAAAGGCGGCTTAGGAAATTTTTCTTACCGACGGCGTACTTCTCCGGGTTGGTATCCACGCCGATTACTTTTGAGGCTCCTCGCACGCGTGCCCCTTCTGCAGCCTGTAGACAAGACAAATGGAACCCAGATCTGAGGACTTCGTAGATCCAAGTCGAAGGAATCCTAATTAATTTCTTAATTAATTATTATCACCGAAAGCCCAACGGCGCCCAATCCGAATACGGCAACAGTTGAGCCCTCTTCGACGTCCGCTGTATTCCACGCCGCTCCAACGCCTGCTCGTAGACAATAATTCTTCAAATATTCAGTATCTTTTAAGAAATTTTCCATGATGGCTACCGGTTGAAACGCCGCAACTGAGTAGGCACATCTCGCGAAGGGGAGCTGAGTTATCTATCTTGACGACGCAAGCTGAATCGAGGACGGTGTACTGGGTGAAGGTGGAGGTGTTGAGGAAGTGGTAAATAGGGTTCCGGCCTGAGACGGTGAAGAATCTCGTTTTCCCGTCCACATTCATGATGGTCTTGAATGGATTCACCCGAAACTTGCCGCAGAGATTCGTCTTCTCGGATTTGCAGTAGGCGCACTCCCCGCATTCCCCTGCGAATATTGGAATCACTTGGTCTCCCTCCTTCAGATCCGCCACTCCTTCTCCGACGCTCTCCACCACCCTTCAATTAACCATTCAGTCCACGAGTTAGAAAGAGAAAGACAGAGATTGAGAGAGAAAGAGCAGACCCAGATGCTTCATGGCCAAGAATTCGGGGAAAGGCGTTCAGGGCAGTGTTCTGTGAGAGATCAATAAAAACGGTAACTTTCAGTCGCGACGAAATGTGATTATTTCAGATCGGGAGCTTTCCGATATTTTCTGCACCTCTCCCTTCCAGATGGACAGATCAGTGTGGCAGATCGACGTGAACAGAATCTGGACCCGGACTTCCATCTCCATCGGGGGATCAACCTCGATTTCTTCGAGGACGAGTGGCTCTCCGGGGCCATACAGAACCGCAGCTTCTCAACGCAGACCAGTTATTTACCGAAACGGAGAAAAAGGAAGAAGATGAACTCTCTCGTGCATGTCTTATACTTGCCTACCTTTACAAGTTATGACTTTCCCTGCGGTGGAGATGCGATTTGCAGAGTCAGTGAGGGTTGCCATGGTATCGCGGAAGAGGTTGGGCATGTATCTTCTCGTCCTCGTCTTTCTCGCCTTTTTCTCCTTCCGGACTATTCCTTCTTCTTAAGTAAAAGAGAAAGAAGCCTCGCCGGTCAACTTTAATGTTCTCTCACTATCCAATTACTTTACAGTTGCTCGCTTCCCGCCGAAAATCGTCATCGTAAGTTGTCCGTGGTACTGGTCCGACTCGGCCAAAGCTTTAAAATTAGTGACAATCATGCATCCAATTATCGCGCGGCCGATGATTTATTTAGGTTGAGGCGGTTCCCGAAACAAGACATGAGAAAAAGGCAACAGTTAGCTGATTTTAATGGATGGTCATGAATGCACCGTCCAAGTAATGTAATCCATGTTTTTGTCACTGCATCCGTCAACATGGAGATCAATAATCTGTTAGGTCACAAAAGTATACGGACAGCTCATGATCATGGATCATGTTAAACAGTATCTCGCCAGTATAAAACTTGCGTGTATTATGTTTCAGTCACATCCCAACTGAAACCTTGCCTCAATTATGTACCTTTTTTTTATGTAGGCGGTTGTAGCGTTGGACATTTCCCTGCCCCTAGTCGCCCTATTCAGGGAAAGTGAAGTAGATGAGATGTGAGGGATGCTAAGAACATAAGAATTAACTAGTTCCATGTGTGGAGAAAGTGGTTAAAATGTGCACTGAGAGGGAAAATGAGTAGGGATTCCTATTGGGTGGAGCATCATGAGTTGATAGTGGCTATGGACCACCCCAAGTGAAGTACCATTATCATGGGGCAACAAGGTTCCCCTATCGACGCACATTGGATACCAAGTTATGACATGTCAAATTTCTCAATGTGATGTGAGCCCCTATCAGCTGCAAGTGTGGCCCCCTACCAAGAAAATATATATTTCAGACAAAGACATACCATATGAGTAGCTGATGTGCAATGGCCCTGATTTTCTAGTGGCATCCCATGATATCCACCCACATCCTCTAAAGCTCCAATGGGAACAAGCACCCACATGCAACATGTCAACCAAGACTTGTGTGTCAGCTTCTAAGCAGATATCACGAAGATTGTGTTTGTTACAAAGGAGCAAAGCATCACGTATCGCCATACCCTGAAAGGAGTTTCTTGTCTAAATACTGTAGAAGTAGGAGAAGGCAAATAGAAATTTCCAGGAGCAGTTGTGTAGGATGCCACCTTCAATTGATCCAGGGTTCCTATGGGGATGCTTGATCAACTTTGAGCTTGAGGTATTCAACTCAAAGTCAGAACCATCAAACGATCAAAGTGGTGATTTGTATCAGCGTATGCATGGCTTGGATTCCCCCGATCATCAAGGTCGCACATATGAAAAGGGAGTGTGTTGATATAAGTGAAACTAGAGGATGGGTCCTCCTAAGCCATCGAGTTACATGTTGCATGAACTCCACACACGCATGAGGTAGCTTGCAAATTGTGATAAATTTCTCCCCTCCCATAGCATGTATAGTATAGAGATAATGAGGTAGGGGATACCCTTAGAGCTCTTTGGTGAGTCAAAGACTCTCTTAAAGATCTCTAGGGTTGGGATATAAGGGATCAAGCAATTTTTGGAGACCATTTTGTAAATATTGGTTCCAATACTCTGCAGTAACATCACTATGGATAAAAGAAGTGTTCCATAGTCTCATTCTTTGAGGTGGTGCAACAATGGTAGATAGCATAGACATCATGCCCAATTATGGGCGTTAATCTAAAGGAAGTCCTCAATGCATGAGTTTTCCACATAAAGAAAGAAACTTGAGAAATGATAGCCATATTTCAATTGAGAACATCCTCTTCAGTCTCACCCAATTGGACCAACAATATCTCTTGTAATAAGCCTAACAATAGTTTATACCTTTAGAGGAGCAAAAAAGTGTCCCTATTAGAAGGTGAACCACCATTAGGCAAGGCCAAGATGGTATGAAGGTGGCAGAGTTAGCCATAGGTTTACCCGTCAGATACGTGTCATACAAGGTATTGTTGGTGCCTCTTCCCACTTGATATTGGACGACTAGTGTTATCACAAGCTAGTGTCTTTGCCCATATGCCCATTGTTTCACTCATTTGATGCTGTTCAGCTAGCGAGCGCAATTGTCATATTTGACATTTACAAAGGATCCTAAGAGGGAGCTCGTGGTTGTCATCCACCATACTAGTTTATTTTGGAGCATTTCGAGAGTATCTTTGGGTTCCTTGATATGGTCAACATGCTTTCTCCCCCACAAACTTGACATTAGTTGTGAGGGCCCTTGAGACTAGCCAGCTAAAGGAATGAGATTTATATGCACATCCAAGTGGTTTTCATGAAAATGCATGTATCACATATTATCTCTCCATAAGGAGACAAAGCTCTTAAATGTCTAGATAATTTCCAAAAATGGAACAAAATAACTCTTCCAATTCGAAGTGTCTTTGTAACATACTTTGTAATAATGTCTCAGTGCGACAACCATTTCTTCATGCCCCCTCCCTATTAATTCTCATCAAATAAATTTGAGTTATTAAATATTATTGAAAAAAAAAATCAGCTTTGATCAAAAGGTTCCTCTTAAGATTAGAAGAGAAAATTATCATTCTTATCTTAGAATTGGGAGTGTTCTAGCCAATTTTTGAAATTGAAACCTTGTTAAAAAATGTCTAATAACTCTATATAGAGTATAGGGTCAATATACTTTCCAGCCTCCATGGATTCAATGATATATTTCCCATGTGAAAGCTCTTTTTTGATGTTGCAGTCTCTTCTTCCTCTCGATATCGACTATTATTACTCTTCATTATAACCTTTTAACTTCCCTTCAAGAAATAAGTTGTCGATATCTAAAAATGCACAAAGAAAAAAATCATGGAATGCTGATATCATGCAATTTATACTAGTAATTATATGATAGAGAATTATCTCAAAACATGAACACAAGGGTTCCAAGTGAACCTAGATATGACTTAAGGAATAGATCTCATTCTCAACAGCAACAAGACACTATACTCCTCCTTAATCACAAATTTGAGACACTATCCTTCATTGAATGAATGAAGAAGACCTCTCTAAAACATTGAAAGAGAGTGTAGATCCTAAGGGAATTATCTTCCCTCCTTCTCCAATTATATACTGATCCAAAGATTGACTTGGTTAAAAGAAATTAAATCCTTATCCTTAGATACTTAGAATTCCTTGAATGGACCAAGTCAACCACCCTTACCTTGATATAGGTTCCTTAATTTACAAACCATATCCACTATATCATAGGTATCTTGTTTAAATATCTGATCAACCACCCATAGTAGTAATGTAGAGGAGATCTAGTAATGATGAAAGTGAAATATCGTCAAAGATCAAAGCCTTTATGAAGATAATCAGCAAGAAGACAACTACAATAGGAATAGCTTTACGGTTTCAAAGTTCATGGCAAGCCTCTATCTGTGATAATCAGATTGAAGAGAATTACTACCAAGAAAGATCGTCATGAGGAAAAATCTTACTCATCTCCCCTTTGAGTAACATCTCCGCGGTTGAAAGAAAGGGAAATTACTCTTCTTGCCATCGCGAGAGTAATAAAGATATGTGAATCTACTAGGAAGACCATGAAGAAAGAAAAGAGATTTGGTTGTCATTCTAGATACTACCCTTGCTCTTAGCCAAAAGGCTGAGAAAGTGAAGGGGGAAAACCCAAGGAATCGGAAATGGAAATGCAAGAATGTAGTTCTAACTCTGAAAAGAAGAAAGTAAGAAATGATGGATTTTATCCATTGGAGGATTCCGACTTTACACGGAGGATACTTCTTCTCCCGACAAAGATGATGAAAATGGTGAGGAGGATTCGTCTGACGATTTTGGTTCCAACAACGATGATGAAGAAGACAATTCCAATGAGGATTCATCTTCTAATGATTACGACGATGAGTCTGATGTCAACGAGGAAATAAGGAATAATCACAAAGAGATGGAGATACGATAGCCACGAGGATAGTGAAGAAACAGGAAGTCGTCCCCGAAGTCAAGCCATGAAAGCTCACGCGTCGTCAGACAAGATTGAGTCCGAAGGAGTAATTTGCGAAAAGTATAAACCCCTTCGCGATATTCTTCCCGCGCTTGAGCGATCGCCTCTCTCACCGGAATTCTCTCCTTGCCTCGTCTGGGTGAACCTACAGTAGACAAAAGACTGCATGATCTCGTCGCAAGAGATGATGAAAAGATAATTCACCCTGGAGATGTCATCTTCTTGACTACGTGCAAAACAACATCCGTCCTCTTTGCCCCATCGCGAGAGAAAAGTCAACACCTGCGAATGGAGCTTCCGCCTTACCAGCGAGGACGACATCTTCCGTACGAGCTTCAATTTTAAACATCTGATCAGTGATCTGAGCACCAAAAACTCTCCCTTCCACCGATGATAAAAGCGTCAACGAGTATTGACTTCAACCACTTCAACGCATTCCTTATACGAATGTAACTGCCACTTACTACAACTGTTAAAGATCCTCCTTGAAGCCAAGATTCTGCGGTCAACCTTCCTACAAGAATCAGAAAATGAGAGGACGTGAAACGGTCCACGAGAAGATGCATAACCACCGCGACGCGACGCCTCGCCGTAACTTCCCTCTTTAATCCTATAAAACAGAAATTGTGAGAAACAAAAGACAGTTGTTTTGATAAATGAAACTCTTTTCCTTGGTTGGAAATTATCTGTGTTCTTGTGTTTTCCCCGTGTCTCCCTTCCACAACCTTCAATCTGAGTTCTATCTTCCTATTATTTTCTCCCTCCATTGCTTTCCACTTTCATCCATCACGTCTGAAACAATTCAAGACTATTCTGGATCATTTGGCGTAATCCGAAGGCATCTCTTCACGTCCTCTCTCAGGTAATCATTCTCTCTATCGTTACTGAGATTAATAGTTCGTCTATTAAAATCATAAGTCCAACATTACTTCCTTCTTCTTATTTGTTCTCAGCCTTATAAATACTATCCAAGATTATCATACAGTAGATAACCCCGATCATACTCCTATCACCTCCTAATATTCATATCAGTATCTATATTATTTTCTCCATAACCGAAATATTATCATCTCATTCAACCTTTTTCCTCGCCTTCACATTCTTCATCTTCATCTTCTACTCATCTATCCCATCTACCCTCCTTATATACTCACTGATATATATCTTAATCTCTCATACTATCAGTCTTACAATCTCTCCTCTTAATAGAAAATACAATAAGAACTACTCTTAACCACTACATCTTATATAACATCTTCTCAATCTCATCTTTTCTTCGCGCAACTATAAATCTTATCTTATCTATTCTCCTCACATTTCTAAATTATTCTACACTATAACTTCTCTTATTTATACATTAAACCCTCAGTGATATCATTCATATGTCCTCCCTAAGGATTGTAGGATTATTACATAATTCATAACAGTAGATAATCATCACATCATTCACTCTTCTATTCATTACCTATTCTTACTTACATTATCATCTACATATATCACATTATTTTAAAATATCCTACATCATTATATTTCATCATTAATGAAAATTAAGGCATACATAATTACATTCTTATGCATGTTATCATACTTTGAGTGCATATCTATCATTCTATGAAATTTAAAGTTATAATCTATAATTTTAATTTCAGCCCGTAACTCGATCAAGATCATGAGATATCGTGATTTTAATTTGGAGCAATCTAAGCCGTTGATCTGATCTTGGCTAAAAAAACAACAAAATTTACATTAAATTCCCATCTGGTCTCTTCTCTCTCCTCTCTTCTCTCTCCTCCTTTTCTCTCCTCTCTTGCAATGACGAGGAGTGAGAATGTGAGAGAGGGAGAGTGGAGAGTGGAGAGCGGAGAGATACACGAGAGGCGCAGGAAGACCGGAAGAGCGCAGACTTGTTGCTCACGCTTGCGTGCAATGAAAAACTGGTGGAGATAGAAGAGAGAGAGATGAAGAGATGAAGAGAATGAGAGCAAGAGGAGAGACCCTCTCTCCGTCCCGCTTCTCCTCTCTCCGTCGCGCGAGAGAGGAGATCCTCTTGCGAGAGGTACGTGGGAGAGGTGAAATCTCTCTTGCGATGTAAATCCGATGCGCGAGAGAATCTAGAAGAGAGAGCTGGAAGAGAAGAGGGAGAGAGGGAGAGAAGTAGAGAGAAGTAGAGAGAGATAAGAAATAGAGAGAAATCCAGTGCGCGACGGAAGAGAAATCTGTCATGCGGGAGAGAGAAAAGAGAGATTCAAGAAGAAAAAAAGGGAGAGGAGAGGACGCGGAGGAAGAAGACGGAGAAGTGCGAAAAAAACTTACGTGTGACGGAAAATTATCATCTCACGCGAGAAAGAGAAAGAAGGAAAGAACAAGAGAAATTCTGGAGAAATGAGGAGAGGAGGAGAGACACAACATCAGTGCGATGGGGAGAGAGAGAGAGACTTAGGAGTATTGAAGATAATCATAGACATGGTTGTTATGTTCTGTTCTTTTAAAACGAACAGAAAATTCGCACAAAAGAACCGCACAGGGCCTTGTTCTTTATTCTACTCTTTTTGTGTGCGAAAATTAGAACAACTTTTTGCACAATTCGCACACAATTCGCACAATCCGAACAAAATTCGCACAGTATACAAAATCCGAACAAATTCGCACAATTCGCACAATTCGCACAATTAGAACAAAATTGACACACTCTGTTTAATTTTGAAAAAATTCATATAAATCGCACAAAATCACTATAATTAATTTTATTTATCATATATATCAGATATATATGTATACTATAATATGATATGTTCCTATTATATTCATTTGTTCTTATTATATATGTATAGAGAGAGAGAGAAGAGTTTCATCACTGCCATTGTAATGAGGTAAATGAGGGAAATCAAGAGTAAACAAGCATAAAAAATGGAAGGAAATGAGGGACGAAGATATTTGACTACTTGGCAACCATTGTAAGATGTCAGTTCACTAGGCATGAAACTCATAGTTGTTATTTAGATTACATTGATTTCGTTAATAGATGGTCTATTGATTTCAATCAACTGAAGTTGCCATTTCGGGAACAAAGGGTTGACAATGAATCAACAGACCGGCAATCTGTTGTGCAATTGATCAGTTTTGCCGATTCTTCATGTCCTATATCTTCTCAATCAGAGTAGATAAATTTATAAGAATATTTGAATTGATGATAACATTTAGTATCCACGTGGAAATGCTCCTCTTCGACGCGCATATCCACGTGTCCCTCAGACGCCGAAACCCGAACGGGTTCCTAATTTTAAAAGAGAGAATCACTCACTAGGCAATTGACGATATAGGAATTTTAGTATAGCTAATTGTTCTTATTATATTTATATCTTCTAGTATGCTATAATCATTTTGTTCTTATTATATATATGATAAATATGTATACTAGTATAATATATATGATACGTTCGGATTGTGCGAATTTATGCGAATTAGTTATTAATGGCCTTAGTTAGTGTATGTATTAGTGATATATTCATTATAATATACATTTGACATTAAAAATACAATTACAGATATATTTATTCTCTTATATTTCTGGAAAAAATTTGACATGACCTCCCCTATTTACATCGATTTCTCGCTACATCTTGTACTCTACGTTGCATTCATATGAAAACTAATTACTTTTACCTTTACTAACCATTCGTGGCGATCAGTAATGCGTCGTTGTGTGAGGAGAGGTCCACCATTTGATGCAAGATTAATATGAAAAATGAATGTTAGTCATAAAAATTTAGAAACCTTTGTCATTAGATAGAAAGAAAGAGTAACAAAATCTAAATATTAGATGAATCGACATTAACGACCAATGGTCCATCATCACTGTTATAACCATCGCCGTCTTCCGCTCTCAAATCTTCGTTACTATACCATGACTTCAACGTGATCAGAACTTCAACGCTCTCTGCTGTGAGCCTGGAACGTCTATAGTTAATTACTCGGCGGCCTTCTGAGAAAAGTCGCTCACACGCGGCGCTTGCCGCTTGAACTGCTAGAAACTCCTTTGCCACCAATGCTAATAAGGGGTATGAAACTTGACCTATCATGGGGATTAAAAAACTGAAATTTAAGTTTTGAAGTAACATGTTTCTTAATCTAATGAAGCACATTATATGAGAATTTAATAAATACCTGTCGTCTTCCACCAATGCAACACCTCTGTACCCAATACTGGGGGGGATGTCACATATAAGTCAAGCTCCTCCATCAGACCAACTCTTTGTGGTAGTTCACATGGATCTAGCAATGCCTCCATCTCTGCTCGTAGAAACTCATGCCTCATGGATGCAGTAGAAATTTCAACGGACATATCCGGAAGGTCCCTAGTTAATGAATATGATTCCATGATAGTTCGTACAGTAGACAAAATCACATTCTTTGAGCTAAGATCAATCAGGCGAAGCTTCATCGACAGATCAAGAAGAGAACCGATAGTAAAAGCCTCATTTTGTGCAAGTATTGACACATATTTATCTAGCTTCACCTTCATAGCACCACATACACTAGCTAAGGCATTCCTTTGCCTAGGCGAGATAGATTGTCCAATAGGAAGCATGGATGAGTTTGAGATTTCTACTTTTATTCTCTCAAGATGCCTCATCAATCCCTTAATAATGAGTATGGCCTCATTTGAAGTCAGTGCCTTGCTCTGAATAGCAACAGAGGTACCATCCTTGAGTGGTTTCAATAAGATTACAAATTTTTGTACTAGGTCCCATTCCTCATCAAGTAAAGTAGGTTTTCTAAAAGTGGATGACATCATCACATCGATGACTATTCTCTTTTCAAGGCATTAATGTAGCATTTTGTGAGTAGAGCTCCACCTGGTTGGGCAATCTAGTGGGATCCTCCTCGTATTGGGCATGTTTGACTGTCTACAATAAGAAAAATACTTATTTTCTTGCTTCGTCGATCCACGTATTGCTTTGACAACTTCTCTAAGGCGCTGAACAACATCTCCCAAGGAAATATCAGATGGGACATTCATCTCGCCACCATTCACCACACCATCAAGGTTAGTGATGTCTACTCCATCGATGAAAGTTGATTTGGGCTTATCTTCGACGACATCCAGTGCATTCAACCCTGCCAGCATCACTAAGTTAATCACATGCGCCATACACAAGACATGTCTTTTTGCACTGAAATGTGGATTCACTGGCCACAACTCTCACTCTAATATAGTCATCATTGTTAAATTATTTGAAGCATTACTCGTCGTAATAGCACAAACCTTTGCGCTCAAATTAAATTATGCAAGAACCTCCAACACAGCAGCACTCAAGCACTCCCCAGTGTGTGATCCCTCCAACTAGCGTATACCAAGAACACATTCACACATTTTCCATTTTGTGTCCACCCAATCAACTGTGAGACCGATGAATGAAATTCGATTATCAGATGTCCAACAATCTAGAGTAATGGCCAGTCAATCAACACTCTCTAATCGGTCACAAATGCTGGTCTTCAACTCTGCATAAAGGTTAAAAGCTTTTGCCTTCATGGCCCTTGTCGATGGAAGGAATATCTCCTCTTGTGCGATGAATGGAAGCAATCTTATGAAGTATTTTTTTACTCACAATGTTCCATGGTGAGGCTGACTGGCAAATGAAGCGCACAAGCTCTTCTTTTTTGTCCTCCGTCGTGTGACCAGTGTAGTATTGTTTCGCATTCACTTTTTGCTCAAAGTAGTTAGCCATTGACGGTTGGCTTGGGGACCTAACTTCTTGTGCCCTCAACTCATTATACTCTTTACGGTGCTCATTTTTCAAGTGTCACCATAGGACTGTGCTGCAACTGTACTTATTTTGCTCTATAGTCACACTGCAGATATTGCATCTTAAAACCTTTAGCTCGATCTGTGTGAAATGTATCTGTGCAATGCATTCATTCTTTCTCGACTTCTTTGGTTGGCTTTGGCCAACACTTCCCTCAGCCGATGAAGACCTTTCATCGGCACAGATGTACGAGATAAAGGATGTCTAGGCATCCTGCACTCCTCGCATCAATAAAAAAAAGTTCGGAAAGAAAATAAAGAAACTTGACAAAGAAATTAATTATTCAAAAAAAATATAAGAGAACCTAAAAATACTTTTAATGATAGCTATTGGAATTAATGATACTTTTAATTTGTCTAATTATTTATTATATAGTTTTCCTCCGTATGATTATATTAAGATTGAATAATCAAATTGACACCACTAAATTAATGATATTTATGACTTTCCTATTTCATCACAATATAAACAAACAACTTGATCGATAATCACCATAAAAAATAATGTGACTCTTGAAATAAATGAACTTTGAAATTATTTTATCAACTGAGATAAATTTAAAAAAATTATCGAAGACCAAAACTCGAGAACGCTCAAAGGAGCAAGGTTTTTATGATGCGACATCCAAGTCATGCTTGGATGCAACTATTTTTCAATAAATCACATTATCTGAAAGTATCAAGCGAGTAAAATACCAAAAAATACCACGTAGGCCCCTCAGTCAGGTTACTGTTGGTGATGGAGAGAGAAAACGAATTACTTAGATAAAAATTTATGAAACTTCTGAAAAAAATTTCTCATGATAGCTCAAGTAAAATGGGAAGATGGAGAATAAAAACTTTCGCAATGTGTATTGATAAATCTGATAGAATTTTAAAAAATACACTCTTAATCTTCTAAAAAAACGAGGATGCATGTTTGTAAATCTATCACTTCTCTTGTTTTTTTATCGAAGTTAACTTGTTTCCCTAGTTTATATGGGAGTAGTCCACATGCAACCACAGGAATCAAAAGAGACAAAATCTCGATGTTAAAAAATCAGAAGAGACAAAATCTGGTAAGTATGCAGATTCCACGACAACAAGCATCAAATAAATCAGAAGAGACCGCAATCCACGCTAAAACCACAAGAAAAAGACTACCTATCAAGATCAACCGTGACGTAGAATCAGGCCGAAATGCAATGTAGACAGTCAAATTAAAATACAAAAAAAAGAGAAATCAAATGAAGATCAACCTCGGCGGTGCAGGTGCGCCTGGGAACCGAGCGCAAATTGGAGCTGGCGCGAATGAATTCTAGTCGGATGCTACGATCCCGATTGTAGGCGAGGGGAAGGTCACGGCTGGATGACTGGGAGCGCGGTAGGATGACAAGGAAGATGGAGGATGGCTGGTTAACCGGGAGTGGAAGGCAAGGTTTTCAAGTGGAGCTGCGGGGCGTTGGAATTCGGAATTTGGCTGGTCATGGGAAGAGGAAGTCGGGCGGTGGGGGAGGAGGTTGACAACATCTCAGATGAGAGGGGTCGGGGCGAGGGGGGGTAGGTGGGAAAGATCTCCGGGAGATGGAATTGGGCGTCGTGAGGGGTTGGCGAGATCAGGGGATAGAGGATGAACTAGGGTGACGGGAGAGGAGAATGTTAGGTCAACAGGAAAGGGGAGGTTGGGGCGATAAGGAGAAGGCAAATTTTGTGGGTATGTGAGGAGTGGGCGACAGAAATGGGGAGGGGAAGAATTTGGGTGACGGACTGCGCAGTACGGGAAGAAGCGCGCAAGGGCACGACGGGGAGAAGGGAAGAAGTGAAAAATTCGAGAATTTATCTCTTCCAAATTCGCTCAAAAATCGCACATAACGAACCGCACACACCCGTGTGCGGTTCTATGTGCAATTTTGAGAATGTTTTGTTCTCAAAAGAGAACAGAACGCACAAATCGCACAAATCGCACAAGTTCGCACAATGCGAACAGAACGACCATGCCTAGATAATCATCAAGCTACTCCTGGAAGCTGCCTGCTAACCCCGGAAACTGCCTGCGATGCGATTGCAACGGTTACTCCCATTATAACAGCTACTCCCAAATTTGGTACCTGCTCGACGAATGCCCAGCCGTTAATCAAGTAAACTTCCCCAAATCAAACACCACAGCCAACGGATCTACTGGCCATCAAATCACTATAAATACATCTATACATCTTATTCTAAAACATCAGCCAATAAATTTCTTTTCTATTCTTATGCCTATCTTTCTCTTCTATCTTTCTTCCTCTTCGAATTCTTTCATGGTATCAGAGCTATCTACTTAACAACACTCAAGAAACCACCACGAGCAAGTCAAAAAATGAAGGCAAGATGACAATCGGGGAGACCTCCAATACGACAACATCAGCTAGAGCCCAAAGATACACAGGCCTATCTATATCTCTAAAGCTTACAAGAGAAATTTTTTATTGTGACATACATTACTTCTACCTCTACTCAAACCACACGACCTCACTCACGTTCTTGAAGAACAAGCACCGTCTCTCACCATCTCTAATGAAAAAGGAGTGCATGTACCAAATCCGGACTACAAAATTTGGCGAAAACATGATCAAGCTGTTCTTACGCTCATAAACAACTCGCTCTCTGAAGCCATCATCTTCATAGTAGTCGGCAAGAAAATTGCAATGGATGCCTGGGAAGCCTTTAAAAAAAACTATTCCAGCTGATCCAAATCCAGGATCATGAATATTCAAGGAAGATTGCACAATACCAAGAAAGGAAATTTGCCATTGGAATCCTACATATAAATTATGCGCACAATCGGAGATGAATTGCAAGCATGCAGACACAACATTGAAGTATCCGACCTCACATATGCAATTCTAAATGGATTGGGACCGCAATACAACTCATTCTATGCCAGCATAAATCCACGGCTCGATCATCTCTCTTACAAAAAGGTAATAACCAGTCTCAATTCCTCTGATCTACACATCTCAAAGGAGGTCGAAGACAAAACAACCAAAGAATTTCCATCCTCATCCAATCGCTCTCAATTATCCCAAAATTGGGAAAGGAATAACTCAAGAGGCAGAAAAGAGGGACAACGTCGACACAATGACAATCGGTATGTCCCAAAATGTCAACTCTTCTAAAAAACCGGTCACAAAAGCTTTGACTGTCGAGAACGATTTAATTGACACTTTCAACCACCACCAGGACCTCAACAGCAAAATCAACAAGGGTTGTAGCAATCATCTCACAACAACAACAACTATACACACCCACAAGCACACACCACAAATACATAATACCAAGATTGGCTGAACACAAATTGGTACCCTAACAACATCGCCTCTCACCATGTCACAGTCGACATCAACAGCAGTCAACAATCCACACCATACACGGGTCCTAACCATCTTTATATAGGTAATGGAAGAGGTTTGAAAATATTGTCCACTAGCTCCACAACTATGCATAAGATTTCACATTCCCTAAAATTAAATAACATTTTGTATTTTCCTGACATTAAAAAGAATTGACTTTTTGTAAAGAAATTTTCAAAAGACAACAACATCTTTTGGGAATTTCACCCTGAGTTTTGTGTTGTGAAGGATCTGATCACCTACCAAACCCTACTCATGGGGGTAGTGAAGAAGAAATCTACAAATTGGTGACCTCTCCTACTCCACTGGCTTTCATTAGAGAAAGAACCACTTCAACTAAGTGACATGATCGCCTAGGCCACCCTCATTTTGGCACTTTATTAAATATTTTGAACAAATATGGTCTTATGACCACACATAAACCTTTACAATATGTGTGTGATGCTTGTAGTTTAGCTAAATATCACAAATTACCATTTTCACAGTCTACATACAAAAGCACTCATCCACTAGCATTAATTCACTCTGATGTTTGGGGGCCTGCCCCTATTACTTCTCACTTTGGTTACTCCTATTATGTGATATTTGTGGATGACTATAGAAAATATACCTGGTTATTTCCTATGTAAAAGAAAAGTGATGTTTTTTCCATATTATGTGATTTCCATGTCAAAGCCGAACGTCAATTTTCCACTAACTTGCATGCACTTCAATCAGACTAGGGAGGAGAATATCAAGCTCTCACCACTTATCTAAAAAATTATGGTATAATTCACAAGCTCTCTTCTCCTTAAACACCTGAATAGAATGGAACTTCCGAAAGAAAACATAGACATTTGATTGAAATAACCCTATCTTTACTCCAAACCACCTCTTTACCAGCAAAATTCTGGGATGAAGCTGTTTCCACATCCACCTACCTTATTAACTGCCTCATCTCACCCCAATTAGCCCACAAATCCCCATATGAAACACTCTTTCTTAGAAAACCCGACTATCACTTCCTTAAAGTTTTTGGCTGCCTCTGCTACCCAAAGGTCAAACCATATGCCTTTAATAAACTCAGCACTCAATAAGAACAATGTGTTTTCTTAGGCTATAGTTCTTCTCATAAAGGATATAGGTGTCTCTCTATAGCAACAGGCAAACTCTACATTTCCAGCAATTTCATCTTAATGAAAACACTTTTCCTTATTCTTTTCACAAACTCTTAGAGTTGACCAAGTCAACCACAACTTTTGGACTCCTCAAACCCTTACCCGGACCTTAGTTATCATATGTCTTGACTTCACTTATGATAACCTCACCAGTTCACTCTACTCCTCAGGATCTTCAAGTCCCACAGTTACTCCATCATCTTAGTCCCATGAGTCAATGCCTCCACGACCTTCATGGCCCACTACTCCTTCAACTATCAACCCTGAACACTCACCATCAACCTCCCCTCTACCTAAAACACGATCCCTCAGTAGCATATACTCTGCCACTCAACTTGTATCTTCCCACACTTCGGCACTCCATGCTCACCTACCTCATCCAATAGAACCCACTTGCTTCACAAAAGCCTCTAAAGATCCCCATTGGATTTGAGTCATGAATGAAGAGTTCAATGCTCTCCAAAATAAAAGATGGACTCTAGTACCTTGCCCATCTCATTCTAAACCCATAGGCTGCAAGTGGATATACCGAATTAAACACAATCCTAACGGTTCCATAGAACGCTATAGGGCATGCCTTGTAGCCAAAGGTTTCAATCAGCAATAAGGAATTGACTATCATAAAACTTTCAGCCATGTGGTCAAAATTGTAACTATTCGTCTCCAAATCACTCTTGCAATCACACGGCATTGGCATATTCACCAACTTGATATCTCAAATGTTTTTCTTCATGGTGACCTACAAGAAACAATCTATATGGAGCAACCCCTTGGTTTGCAATATCCACACTTCCCCAATTACATTTGTTGTCTCCATAATCTCTTTATGGCATCAAGCAAGCTCCTAGGGAATGGTTTCAAAAACTCACCACCTTCCTTCACTATCTTGCCTTTCATGGTTCCCAAACTGACACATCTCTTTATGTCAAATATATTCAAAAATTCCAATATTTTCTATTAATTTATGTTGATGACATCTTAATCATCAGCCCTGACAAAACTGGCATCTCTCATATCATAAAAAATTTAAAAATCATTTTTTCCTTACGTGATTTAGGTTATGCAAAATTCTTTCTCGGAATTGAGTTCATTAACATCCTTGATGACTGCATTTTATCTCAATCTAAATGTATGTCAACCATACTTCATCAAACTAATATGTTTGCTTACAAGCCCATTGCTACTTGATAACAATGCAAACATATACTTGATAACATGCTAATTAGACATGATAATACATGATTACTAATGCATATTAAGGCATAAAATATTTCATTCCTATGCATGTTATCATATTTATGAGTATTTATCTATCATTCAATGAAAAAGTCATGATAATCTCAAAATCCATTAATTTTAGGGATAGTTATGATTAATTGAAGATTAATAATTTCCTAACCCATCTTTACTTGAGATTATAAGTAGTTTTTAAAGTTAAATAATGAGAGAAATCATTTTTATAAACATTCATTTATTTTCTAAATTTTAAATCTTAAAGAAATGAATATATTATTAAAATAGAAATTCAATCTCTTGTTATTTAATAAATTTGACTTTTTAGAATGATAGATAATTAAATTTCTGATCAAATGAAAGAAATTTGGATTAATTTGGAATTATATTTTAAAACTTATGAATTTTATAATTTTTAGGGATTTTTCTAGATTTTTTTCTGAATTTTTCTGAATTTTTAATGAATTCCTAAGGATTTTCTGGAATTAAAAATCAATTTTTCTAATTTACATTGATTTGTTTATATTATTTTAGCGGGTAGGTGACGCAGCGCTATCTGGATCGTCCGATCGTATCGCGATCAACGGTCAAGACGAGGAGACAACGTGGCAGCCTGTGGAGCATCCGATTGAGCAATGACTCTTAGCCATTGATCTTCACTTAAGTGAGGAGGGGTACGTGGCAAGATCGGATTCAACGAATTGCGTTTTAATCTCAACGATTGATCAAGAGGAGTTATAATGGCCGAGATTAAACCGACGAAAAATGCATCAAGAGCATCCGATCACGATCCAATGGCGGATGTTACATGCATTTTTATAACGCAAGTGACGTGGTCAAATCTCGGCAATAGATCGGTGATCCAACGGCTGCGAGTTAATGGTAACGATTCGCATCTGATGCATTTCATCAGAGCCGTTGATCGCAGATTAAATGGAGATAAGACGGTTGCACCCAAATCACCCTATAAATTGAGATGTTCTTCGAGATTGTAAAGCATTCAAGAACAATTTGAGTAAATCAAACTATTTAGACACCAAATCTCTTGAATCTCGTGTTCCTAATCTCTCCTAGACTCATTTTCGCGTCGACGGAGTGCATAAGATCATGATTTCGACCATCGACGAGGAAGAAATCGACTCTTCAACTCCACGAATCGTGATTTCTGAATTTTGATAAATAGCCTTGATTTCGGTGATTAATTGGATCAATTCAATCGCAATTGTGGGTTAGGGATTGTGATTTATCTTAATCTATCTTTTTTTAGATTTTAATTTTAATTTAGAATCGTAATTTTAAGTAATTTAAGTCTTCGTTTTTGCATTTCGTGATTTTCCGTTTTCGGAAAATTCACCTCTATTCAATCTTCAATTTCTCCCCGAAATCAAAGTCAAATTCATTGATTTTTGATTCCGTGGATTTGTCTTCAAGTCCTCTTTCATAAAATATCCATTTGCCCCATTTCTATCATCGATTCATCATCCGATTTGATCAAATTCGAAGAGGCCATAAAAAATTTCCCTAATTCCTATGGATTTGACCCTTATTTACCACTTTACCCCTCAATTCGTGAATTATTCTTAAAATAGGTAAGTTTGGACTTTTTTGACCCTTGGCTGTGTGTTTTCAACAACCACTCGATCTCGTCTTGTCACTACTCCTTGCTCTTCGTCTTCTTTTATGAACATCTCCTCCGAACCCGTTGACCCACATCTCTATCGAAGCACAATCGGCGCTCTTCTATATTTACCTCTCACCTGTCCAAACATTCAATTCGTTGTCAATAGCGCATGTCAAAAGATGCACCTTCCTCAACCAGAAGACTGGTAGCAGGTGAAACATGTCCTTCGCTATTTAAAAGGTACTATCACTAAAGGTCTCAAAATCTCCCTCACATCTGCTATGTACATCTCATTCTACTATGATGCGGACTGGGCTAGATCTTTGGACGACCACCAATCCACAAGTGGTTTTCTCATCTACCTTGGGACCAATCTTATCTCCAAGAGCTCTCAGAAGTAGCAAACTGTCGCCCACTCCAGCACGGAATCAGAGTACAAAGTCGTGGTTAATGCCACATCTAAGCTAAAATGGATATAGTCTCTACTTCATGAAATCAACCTAAAAATCTCGACGACTCCAACACTCTGGTGCAACAACATCACAGCCACTTACTTAGCAACTGATCTAGTATTCCATGGACGAATGAAACACATCGAAATAGATTTCCATTTCGTCCAAGAATATGTCAATGCCAGCAAACATAAAGTCGCTTACATCTCCACCAAGGACCAACTCGAAAATATCCTCATGAAGCCCCTTCCCAAGCTCCGCCTTGTCAAGCTCAAGACCAGTCTCAATGTGGTTCCCATGGTACGATTGCTAGATGGTATTGAAGATAATCCTCAAGCCTCCCAGAAACTGCCTGCTAACCCCGAAAGTTGCCTGCGATGAGATTATAATGACTACTCCCGTTACTATGGCTACTCCTGGATTTGGTACCTACTCGACGAATTCCCAGCCATTTATCAAGTAAACTTCCCTAAATCGAACACCCTAGCTAACGGATCTATTGGCCAGCAAATCACTATAAATACATATGTACATCTCATTCTAAAACATCAATCCAGAAATTTCTTTTCTATTCTTATTCATATCTTTCTCTTCTGTCTTTCTTCCTCTTTGAATTCTTTCAAGGAGAGAGAGAGAGAGAGAGAGAGAGAGAGAGAAAGAAAGAGAGAGACAGAGAGAGAGAGAGCAGGAGGCAAAGGGAGAGAGGAGAGAGGGAGAGAAGAGAGAGAAAACACGCTCCCCTCTCTCACGAGAGAGGGTGGCGTGCCTCTCTTTGCGACGGAAAATTTCTTCCATCGCGAGAGAGCGAGAAAGAGATAGAGAGAGAGAGAGATAGAGAGAGAAAGGAAGGAGAAAGATCTATCAAGATCGAGAGAGAGAGATAAAGATTGATTTTCCTAATTTTAATTTCTAAAAATTCCTTTAAAATTCTAGAAAATCCATAATACTGTCAATTCTATACAAAAAACTTATCTTCTTGATTAAATCAAATGTCATTAAATGCTCATGAAATGTTATTAATTTATGAAAAATCAAG
Source organism: Lemna minuta (assembly GCA_024174645.1). Taxonomy (NCBI): domain Eukaryota; kingdom Viridiplantae; phylum Streptophyta; class Magnoliopsida; order Alismatales; family Araceae; genus Lemna; species Lemna minuta. The sequence continues at coordinate 10,590,599 of CM044103.1, read as the reverse complement.
AATAGCTTCTAAAATATAAGAAGTATCATTTTAATCATTTTAAATCATGATAGCATGCATTAATTGTTGGGTTCTGATGTCGATAAACTTTCAAAATTTTGATCAAAACATCGAATGCAACGGAAAACATTGAATCAGATATTCAAACCACCAAGCCACCAAGACCAGATGATCCTATCATCTAGTATAAATGAGAAAACATACATACAGGGTTTCCTTGAAGGAGTTCTTGAAGCTATTCAAATGTCTAGCCTCTAGCAGTATCCACACGGTCTCCGGATGGTTGGATCTCCTCTTCAAAGCTCTTCACCAAGAGAGAGAGAAGAAATGAGAGAATTCTCACAAGGCTTGCATGGGTACCTTGAGTTGTGGTTGTTCTCCCCTTATTTATAGATATTTTTTATGAGGATTTTTCATAAAAGCCCTCATAAGTATATCTATATCCACCAACATCCATAGACCTTATGTGTGTGACCCTCTAGGTCCATATATCTCACTAGTTAATAACCCTATAGACCAAATAACAACTTATTGGTAAACCTTAATTAATTATCCACATCCACATATAGATTAATTAATCAAGGATCGATTTAACCCAATCGATAGGTTGAGTTACCATCCCGTTGGGTGCCAAGCTACACCACGTACACTAAGAGATATGGAGTATGTAAGAACTCCCTTATGGAACCTTGCCTTCATCAACTACCATGTATGTATAATCCTTTATCCACGTTAGACTCATGAATGACTTAGGATATGGTCGCCTGTCAAACCCTAATCGATCACTCAAGTTAGTACTGGTGCGTTTAGAAATCATCGGGAACTCCTCTGATATTTCCACTACCTTGGCCGAGGATTTCATCGCATCTCATTCCTTAAGTCAATCTCCTCAAATACCGAGGGTAGATGATCCCATCGTGATCACACAATCATCTTCGTGGACTTCATGTCGTATCTAATATATGACATTTTAGATATCCTGTGGCTAGGGATTTGTAAGTCATAATTAAAACACGATCATCCATCCACAAGATGTCTTTGGTATCTCAAGTCAAAGGACCATATACACAACCATGATATAAATCAACCTGATTGACAATTAGGTATAATACCATTCAGGGATTCATATGAATCAATTTAGTGAACTCTTTCTCCAAAGAGAACCCACTATCTATCCTTAGTGTCTCCACACCGATGGCTATAAGATCAGCCATACTCATCATATGCGTTGGATTAGATAGTGATATTCTTTCTGGATAATTCGATGTCCTTCTTAAATATCCCACAAATAGGATGATGTAGGATATTTCTAAAATGGATAATATTCCTACAAATTAGAGAGGACCTATGAAGTGATATCACTATAAAATAAATTTATAAATCAGTGAGAATATATTGTATAATAACTCAAAGTATTAAGACATGTGATAATAAGTAAAGAAGATATTATGAGCTTAGGAATAATGAAATGATAAAGATGGTGAAAAGAATAATTATATAAAAGAAAGAAGATAATAATTGGACGATATAAAAGGATATTAAAATAATATGGAAGAGAGAATATAGGATAGAAGATATAAAGTAGAGATTATAATTAAGAAGAGAAGAAATAAATAGAAAATATAGATTAGATGAAATAGGGGTAGATGAGATAGCGGTGACGATAGAGAATAATAGAATGGAAATAACGAGAAGAGAGAGTGTCGGTGGTGAGGAGAAATAGAAAACGGAATGGGTGAAGAAGTCAGCAATAGAGATGTAATTCTTAGGAGTTAATACATATAGTATTCAGTGATTGGAGAGATAGGATAAGACGGAAGTGGGTGAAGAAAAGAATGCGGATATTAAGAAGTATCTAATGCTGGACTTACGGATTATAGTGGGAACTATCATTCACTCTCAGATAGTGAGGACGATACCTGAGAAGGCAGTGAAGATGACGTTGGAGATTACCGACGATCCAAGATCTTCCTCGACTTGCGGCGGACTTGAAATTGTGAAAGAGGACAGAGCGGGAGGGAGAGCAGAAAGAGAGATAGAACTCGGAGAGGAGAAAGATGCGGGAGAAGTGGTGGAGTCACAGGAAAACACGATGAACACACGGGTAAAAGCGAACCAAGTAACCAAGTTTTTATCAAAATCAACATCCTCTGTCTTCGTTTACATCTTGCCGTTTTATAGAAATTTAGAAAAGATGGAAGTTACGGAAGGCATCACTTCGCGATAAATTCTATTCGCGACTGAACGGTCGCGGCCGGAATAACTCCTATTGTGTTTCATTGCTGATGTGAAAGTTGATCTGACGACGAGCGGAATCCGCGGGGATGAATAACAATTCCCGGCATTTTGTTCGTTGATGCTCGCGATTTTGATCAGATGGTCAAAACGAACTCGGAATGAGGTCATCCGTGCTGACGAGTCGGAAACTCCATTATAGGCGTTGACTTTGTGTTGGATAATCTCGGCGATAATAAACCTTGGACGTTGACTTCCTATTGCGGTCCTTCGGCAGAGAAGGTAAGGATAGAATTTCTTCTTTATATGGTGTAATCCCTGCGGAATTTCTTCTTTATACGTTACGGCAGTTGCCCGCTTCTCCAGCTCAGCCACAACCATTTGGATCAGCATCTTATCGGTTTCAACCTTCGCCGCCTGCACATTTTCATGAAGATCTCTCCCTAGCAACAGCTTGCGGCCCTGCGACCTATGCCTCTTCATATCGGCTCATACAAGTTTCCTTGCTCTCTCCACAAACCTCTGCAACTCCTCATAATCTTCGTCGTCATGATACTCCTCTGAGAGTGCACTGAATTGTCAAATCGTGATAATTATGAGGACTCTATTCGTGAAGATATTTTCGTGGCATATTTCTCGCTCCTTTTAAAGCTATCTTTGACAGTCTAATGTTCCATTTTGAGAGGCTGTTTGCATTGTTGAAGCTTTATTCATGTGTGGAGATGTTTCTCAAGGAGAGATGTGGAGGGTCTATCCTTGTGGTGGTATCCCATGACGGTAATCCACTGTCTACTATTATGAGCTTTAGCTTCACATGAAAATCCATGATAACAATTCTGTTGAGCTCTTCGTAATTGCTTTGATCTTTATGTATGCATGGGTGTATTCATGCACAAGGCTTTGTCTTGAAGTAAAATGACAAGATAGTGTACATTCATAAAATAGATCTCCTACAAGCCTATCTAAAGGTGGTTTTCAAAGGGGAGGACATTTAATTTCAAAAGGATTCCTATTAATTTCTTGAGATCATTACTTTATACATATACAAGGTTTCTATGATATGGTGGATAAGGTTTGGAAATTAGGATCCTATATCAAGGAAGAAGGTGGTTGACTTGGTCCACTCAAAGAATTCTAAGTATCTAAAGATAAGGCTAATTTCTTTTGACGAAGTCAATCATTAGATCAGTGTAAAATAAGAAGAGGAGGGAAGATAGTTCCCTTAAGATCTACACTCTCTTTATTGATTTAGAGAGGTCTTCTTAATCTATTCAATAAATGGATAATTTTTTCAAATTGGTAAAAAGGAGGAGGAGGAGGATAGGTTCACTTAGAACCCTTGTGTTCATGTTTTTAAAATAATTCTCCATCATAGGAATTTTTAGAACATATGTTTAAAGACTAGTGATCACTATATTATGATCTCATCATAATTCACTTAGTCATTGCACATGCTCATGAACTTCATTACAAACATCACACAAGAATGACAATGAATAAATATCATTTCAATGAAAATAAACAAGATACATGAAAGTGCGATTGGCTTATAAGCCACATAATATCTACTATTAATGAATATATTTTTATGAAAAAAATGTATAAAATACATGATATTAATGCATGAAATTCCATTTTATCTGAGATCTTAGACATCAATTTACTATAAAAGAAACAATTCTGATTTTATAATTATCAACGAATTGAAAAGAAACAATCACTAATTTAAAAGAATTGTCTCTTGCTTTAAAATTAATATCATCTTAACTCTAAGCTCTCATCTATGATTCTTTTAAAGGTTTCTTTCATCATTTACTCATTAAAAGACAACATAGTAGTAGAAAAGATATCTTCAACAATACTAGTTCACCCATGTCATCAAAAGTAGATAAACCCTCATTAGAGAAATAAATGCCCTCAACAAGGCCCTCCCTAAACTGCACAGTAACCATGAATCATCAGTTTATATTCGAAGAAGAGAAGTGAAGGAAATTACCAATGAGGAGAGGGAAAGTGATGTGCTAATTTATAGAAGTTGTCTACATGTAGAAAGACCTTTTGCAATGTTGCGCCACTAACGACTCTCTTGTTAGCCACTCAAGAGACAGAAAAGATTTAAATTTCCTTAGTACATTAAATGAAAACCAATTCTAGATGACAAAAGATTAATGAAAATACAACCCAATTGACCCAAATTTACCAATAAAATTATCTAATTAATCACTATATAAAGCCTTTTAATGTTGAATAATAAGTCAATTTTTAGGGTATAAATTTATCATTTTTGGAAAATCAAAATTATAAATAATATTTCTAGACTTCAACCTTAATCACAAAACAACAAAATATAGAGAGGAAAGCAAAACAATATGAATGAAAATGCAAAATTCTTTGAGAGAGAATTGAATAATCGATGAAAAGATGAATGGAAAGCAATGCAAGGGACAATCCAAAACTCTCATATCTCCTATTAAAGTTAATAATATTTTAGATATAAGATGAAAATGATATTTTGGGATTTTTTTATGATAAATTAAGGTTCAAGATGAAGAGAAACAAAATCCAACCCTAATCCTAATCTATGCGCCCATCAAGATCTCACTCTAGTAATGATTTTGATTTGATCACTCCTTCAAGATCCCATACATTTCGCTTGGACTTGGGTTCTTGCATCCAACATGAATATTGATGAGAACAAGGAACAAACTTACTAGACACAATGATTTGATCGCAAATGACGATCCATCACAACCTACTTTCCCTTGGCTAGCCATTTCTAAGGATATAAAATATACTGTGAAAACCCATTTTTTCTCCTTTATAAGATCAAGGGACATAGATGGATAGAGGATGAAGAGGCACGTCTACCCACAGAACTTCATCTCAAAATACCATATCATTTGATATCTAGCATTGAACTTGGAGCCATCACGACCATTGATGTAATTCTTTATCCTCGTCAATGCCATCAAATCTGCCTTAAATTTCATGTTGTCATTTCCCCATGATCTCCCACATCTTGTGAAGCGCAATCAAGGTGAGTGATTGAATTCTAAAACATCACATAAACCATCTCCTGAACCTCAAAATTAAAAATAGAATATCTCCTTTTTTTAAATAGCAACGATGAATCTTATAACACCACATGTTTCACTCTCAGTCGTGTGGCGTGAAAGCTAAAAGGAGTGCGATTTGAAATTAAGGAAGGCACTATGTGGAGTCAAACGACCTAATAGTAGATTAATTAATCATTTCAAATATGATTTAATTAGATATTATCTATGCTAATAATATTTCTATGAATAATCCAATAAAATTCCATTGCACTACCTTCATCAACCTATACCCGATTGAGAAATTAATGAATTTTATGCTGAACCGAAGATTATTTTTATTAATAATGGAATATTATAATACTAATAGGTTTTAAACCTCGAGAATACCGTTAATTATGCGTGGAAACACATTATTAAGTTTCAAGAATTTATCACATTCATAAAACTTTCCATGGATTTTCCAAAGAAATCTCTACAGCATTCCTCAAGAAAGGTATTTCAAAATTACACTTCATTGGGGCCGGGTTCAAGCCCCATGAAGCATGTGGACCACATATTGACCAAGTCATCAGGGGGAAATGCCTTGCAAATGAAAGCCAAAAAGAAACTCCAAAAAGAGAGCTGAGTCAGCTTCTCTTGTAACGTGTTGAAGAAGGTTCTTGAGCTCTCTTTTTGCTATGAATAAAGCCATGAAAGAGGGTCACATGCACTACTGAAATAGCAAACATAAAAAATATCAAAGTTACAACAAAATTATAAACAGTGGAGAGAGAAAAATGATCTAAGCTATTTAAAAAGGGCCCCATTAGGACACGCATGGTGGCTCCTTTTCATCTTCATGTCTTTCCTTGAAACTTCTTGACGTGTCGTTTTCGTGCGTCGTTAAACACAAAGACGATGATCAAACAAAATTTATAAAACCGAACTCACAAATACAAGATATAATAATCAAGTATTGGGTAAGTATCGGGTCGATCCACAGAGAGCAGGGTTGACTTTAAGAGCAGAGTTGACTTGGTCAAACTTAGGTTTAAAAGAAGTTTAAAATCAGAGAAAATAAGATTTAAGATATGTAAATGATATAAATAATGTAAATAAGAAGTTTTGATATTTGAAATCTCGGATTTGACAAAGAAAAGTCAAAAGTCAAAGTCAAGGCATTGACTTTGACCAATAGTAGGTGTTCTGCAAAATCAGAGAATCAAACAGAGTTAGAAGATTACGAAAATTAGATATTTAGAAACTAGAGAGAAAATGGAATTTATTGATATATATTTCGTAATTTTTGGATAAGAAATGGATTTATTATGAATTATTAAAAATCAATGATCAGAAAATCCCCGAAATGAACACCTCAGAGGAAATCTTCAAATTGAATGCCCAAATGAAATCCAAATCTTACAATTTATATGTAAATAGAAAGCTAAGAACCAGAGGAATCCAACAAGACCAAAATCATCAAATTCTGATTTGTCAATAAAACGTAATTGACCCCGAAAGTCAACGTTTGACTTCTGATGAAAGATGAGCAGTCCGTTGTCAAACGTTAAATTGAAGGGTCAAATGAACTCGGAATTTGATGAATTTGCTATCCACGGAAAGCTGATGAAAAGAGGAATCTAATGAAACCAAAATCAAGTCATTTGGAATTATAATCAGAGAGATATCCTATTTTCAAAATCAGCAACTTTTCAGACCTAAAATTAGGGAAAATGAAGAACACTATGAACTAATTTGCAAAATTAAACTTCAAAATCTAATAAAAACTCAAATTACCTCCTGATAATCGATCGAATCTCACTACTAACCCGATTGCCGCAAGGATGGGGCTCCAATTCTCGTGGATTGAAGCGAATTTGCTCGGATTCTTCCTCGTGGACGTTCGGAATTCAAGGGGAAAATTCGATGAAATCAAGGAGAAATTCGTGATCAATCCCGCTCCAATTGCTTCGCAATCAAGTCTAAACGCGGGGGGAACACGATGAACTAGAGATCTTCCTCGAAACTCGCTTAATTTCTTCACGAGTCGATCAAAAGTTAAAGAACAAAGAAGGGAAATACATGGTTTTAAAGAGAAAATTAGGCCCGAAAACGTGGGCAATAGAGGCGGTCGTGGGCGTCGTTTGAAGGCGTCGTGGGAACGAGTCTTTGGGTGCGGCGTCGTGGCTTCAATTCCACGAAAAATCCGCGCGAATTGGCCTTCAAATCAGCCTGCAAGAAGGCCACGATTTCCGCCACGATCGGGCTTTGATCGGGCGTCGATCGTGCTCCAGACGCTCCAGGAAATGCCGTCTGAGCTAGTTGAAACGAAGCCGCGATGAAAGCTGTAAGATCGCGGTTCGATCGCGCCGCGATCGTAGGGTTCTTCCTCGATTCATCTGCGCCGTCCGATCAGCGATTATCGTGATGAAGATCCGGCGCTCTCGAGCCTCCACGCAGCTTCACTGGAGACTGTTAGATCGCGATCGCGCGATCTTAAGTTGATGAAGATAAGCCCTCCTCCTGTCGCCACGTGGCGATCTGTGAGCCTTCCGATCGACGTCACTTAAGTGAGTATTTGCGCACGTGTTGTAATCGCTGATCGCGTGGACTCAGGTCCACGCGATCTCCACCGTTATGATAGAATCCCACGCCCGATACGCCGCCACGTCACCTGCGAATGGTAAGTATCGTGTGGGACTATGTCCCACACGGAAGAAAAAAATATCCCCGGCGCCTATAAATTAGGGGACGGTAATGCCTATTGCGTTACCGCCCCAAAATACTAACCAGGGCCCACTAACCCGTGGGCCCTCCACTTACCAGCCCCCCTCGCCACGTGGCGCCCCTCACGTGCGTCCGCGTGGCCTGTCCGCGTGGCACCCGGCCGCACGTCCGCGCCACATGCGCGCCCCGCGTGGGCCACACGCGTCCTGCCACGTGGCCTCAGTGCCACGTCGTAACGGCGCGGTGGTCCCGCGTGTCACGTCACTGTCGATCGCCTGGGCCCTGCTTGCCACGTCAGGTAAGCCTGCCACGTCATCAGTCGGGGCCCTGTGGACAAAAATACCCCCCTTTTTCATGATTTTAACAAAGAAATTCATCTAAAAATCACTTTAAAATTCAAATAAAAATCAGAAAAAGGGCTAAAACTTTAGAAATTCATATTTCTCAAAATACAACTCCTTTTTAATCCAAATTTTCTCCATTGGATCACAAATTCTCTTCTTTTTAATATCATGTCAATTAAAATATATTTAGAATGAAGACATCAAGATGAATTAAAATTTACCTAAATCATTTTTCATTAAACACTTTAAATCATAAATTCATCTTGAAATTATCTTTCCAAATGTTTACTAAAGTCAAAAATCATTTCATAACAGAGATTAACTTCTATTCATTTAAACAAAAGATTAATCATCTATTAAGCATGAAATTATCCCTAATTTATGCATAAATATCAACTTTAGTAAAATGACATGCCAATGGAGAAAATTCCTAAAAAGTATGATAACATGCATCATATTCACATAAAATAAGCATGAATATGAGTTAATTAAGATAAGAATTTATGTTATAAATGCATGTTATCACACCCCCCAACTTAAATCATTGCTAGTCCCTTAGCAATGGAAAGAGAAAAAGTATGAAATAGGGCTAACAAGCTTAGAAAGCCATGGGTTTGAGCATTGATAGAATCTGAAATGAATGTTCTACCTTAAATGATGCCAAGAAGAAAGTAATATACTAGAAATTCAAGATCAAGGCATTCCTCCAGCAAGCACTTTAATCCACCAAATAAACTAAGAATGTTCTTGCTCTACATACTAATAAAATATACATAATTAGGAGAAATTCATCATACCAAACCAATCGTCGATTCCTCCTTGCACTATGGACATGAATGATAAGGGCACAAGAAGTAGAAACAAGCATCATCCTTATATACATAGTGGCTATAAATAGAGTCGGCTAAAACACATGGGAGGTAGCTTACCATTCTAATTCTACTTTTTTTTATTTTTTTTCTTTCCTCCTAATTCTATTTTTTTATATTTTTCTTTCTTCCTAATTCTACTTTATTCATCCTAATTATACTTGCTGCAAGCCTTTTTCAAGAAGGAGATTAGAGAATTCAGAATTTGAAATTTTCAAGGCGTTTTATGCAACTTTATTGAAAAACAACATACTTCATTTCATGGTGCTCATCCTACCCATGTGCCGTCCTTAGTAGACATGCATCTTATTCCCCCGAAGAGGTTTTGGTATCTCTATGGATCAGGGAGCTTCACTATGTCAATAATATTAATGCCAACAAAGGATGATACAAGCTACAACTTGCTATGGAAAGCGGAAGGATGTGCGTGCAAGGAGTCATCAACTCAAAGTTTAGAAAGAAGAATGAGTGGATGAGAAGTATAGAAATTTTTGAAAAATCATACTACGAGCTTGAGTACACCCTTAGTTTGGATTTTATGGCTCCCCAAAGGAATACCTAGATCCCTAATTCCATTGACTCTACCATCTCCTCAACATACACTTAAGGTTGCTCTTCCCACAACTTTCTAAACAAATGGAGGTGTAAATGGACTCTATGCTTTTCTATTTCATGTGATTTTGAAAAGATCATGCTGCTGTTCACATGTTTAAAAAATCAGATCATGCATAGAATACTAAATGAAGAAATGCAAAAAAATTTTTGAAAAAAATTCTAAGTTTTCTAGAAAACTCCCCCATGCTCATTCCTTTTTATTGTCCTCAATAAAACTCAACATGCGCATGGAAAAAGTGATGATAATCAGTGTACATGGCATGCACATCAGTAAAAGAAATACAATCATAAGAGGGAAAAGAAAAACTTAGCGGGAATTTGCATCAGTTGCATTCTTTTCTTCATTTTTGGAGTTGCTTTGAAGCTAAATTTCTTCATGTTATGCGCCTTTCTCCTTTGTACCTAAAAACTTATAAAGAAACACAGAAAACATCAAAGCAAACAGCAAGTATAAAAATAAAAATAAATGCTAAAAGTAGAAAATAAATGCAAAAAATAAGATAAAGATGGGTTGCCTCCCAACAAGCGCTAAGTTTAACGTCTTTAGCTAGACGTAACTCACTCCAACGACTAACTAGTGGCTGTGATCTCAAGAGATTGCAGCTCTTCCCTATGAGGAGGGGGAGGTCCTTCTTCACCAATGTATGGCTTCAACCTATGTCCATTCACCTTGAAGGAATTTTGGGTCTTGGGATCTAAGATCAAGACCGATCCATTGTCATACACTTCAAGGATCTCATATGGACCATCCCACCTTGAGCGCAATTTCCCTGGAAAGAGTTTAAGACGAGAATTATAAAGCCATACCTTTTCATGAACATGAAAAGATCTCCTATTAATGTGCTTGTCATGATAGGCTTTATTTTTGGCTTTATAAATCTCCGCATTTTGATATGCCTCATTCCGAATTTCTTGGAGCTCTTGAATTTGGAGAAGTCTTTCCTTTCCGGCTTGATCAAGAGATAAATTGAGCTTTTTAATGGCCCAATATGCTCTATGCTCTAACTCGACGGGGAGGTGGCAAGGCTTGCCATAAATGAGCCTAAAAGGAGACATCCCAATGGGTGTCTTGAATGCGGTGCGGTAGGCCCATAGAGCATCGGGTAGCTTCGCTGCCGAATCTCTTCCATCCGTGCGAATGATCTTCTTCAAGATATTCTTGACTTCTCTATTGCTCACTTCTACTTGGCCATTTGCTTGGGGGTGATACGGGGTCGTGACGCGATGGTGAACTCCATATTTCTTAAGTAAACTCCTGAAATGAGAGTTAGTAAAGTGAGATCCACCATCACTAATAATAGCTCTAGGACAACCAAATCGAGAAAAGATATTGTTAACAATGAACTTATTAACCACTCAATGATCGTTTGTCCTCGTCGGTATCGCCTCGACCCATTTGGACACATAGTCCACCGCTACAAGAATATACTCCTTGCCCTCCGACGGTGGAAATGGTCCCATAAAATCAATCCCCCAAAGATCAAAAATTTCTACCTCAAGGATGGTTTGCAAGGGCATTTCATCTCTATTGGAGATGTTCAATGCGGATTGGCACTTTAGACATTCTTTGCAATACTTGATCGCATCCTTGAAGAGAGTTGGCCAATAGAAGCCACTTTGTAGCACCTTCGCTTCCGTCTTCCTCGACGCAAAATGTCCTCCACATAGAGACGAGTGACACATCGCTAGAATATGCTCTTGTTCCTCCTCCGAAACGCATCACCGAATAATCTGATCAGCCCCTACATGGAACAATTGGGGTTCTTCCCAAAAATAATGTTTCACATCATGTGCAAATTTTTTCTTTTGATGCGTGTTCCAATAATCGGGGACAGATTTAGTGACTAAGTAATTAACAATATGTGCAAACCAAGGTACCTTAGTCACCACGACGAGGAGCTGCTCATCGGGAAATGTATCACAAATCTCACCTGAAGATGGAATGTGGAGTCGAGAAAGATGATCAGCCACCGAGTTCTCACTTCCCTTCTTGTCCTTGATCTCTAAATCGAATTCTTGAAGGAGGAGAACCCATCTAATCAGTCGCGGTTTGGCCTCTTTCTTGGACAGCAAGTACTTCAATGCGGCGTGATCCGTGTAGACAATGATCTTGCTGCCCAAGATATAAGGCCGAAACTTCTCTAAAGCAAAGACAACCGCCAACAACTCCTTCTCCGTCGTAGTGTAGTTAAGTTGAGCGTCGGCTAGCGTCTTTCTCGCGTAACAAATAGCGGTCGGCTTCTTGTCGATGCGCTGCCCCAAAACCGCGCCTACTGCAAAATCAGAAGCATCACACATAATCTCAAAAGGTAAGTCCCAATTAGGACTTTGTAAAATAGGCGCTTCCACTAAAGCTTGCTTCAGCTGCATAAAGGCGTGTTTCCCTTCTTCCTCAATGACAAAATCCTTTTCCTTGCAAAGAAGAGAAGTCAGTCGTTTTGAAACCTTAGCAAAATCCTGAATAAATCGACGAGAAAAACCGACATGCCCTAGGAAACTTCTAAGTTCCCTTATCGACGTAGGGAGTGCAAGGTCTTGGATTACCTCAACCTTGGCCTTGTCCACTTCCAATCTTTTGCTTGAAACTAGATGTCCAAGCACTATACCTTCTCGCACCATAAAGTGGGACTTCTCCCAACTAAGAACTAGGCGTTTCTTAACGCAAACGTCGAGGATTTGCGTTAAGTGCTCCAAGCACGCATCAAAACTCGGGCCGAAAACTGAAAAGTCGTCCATGAAGACCTCCATGCTCTCTCCTATAAAATCGGAGAAGATGGCCATCATGCACCTCTGAAATGTGGCGGGGGCGTTAGTCCAAAAGGCATGCGCTGAAATGCATTTGTGCCAAATGGACATGTAAAAGTCGTCTTCTACTGATCATCGGGGTGGATAGCTAGCTGATTATATCCCGAATAGCCGTTGAGGAAGCAATAAAATCCTTGACCTGAAAGTTTGTCAAGAATTTGGTCAATAAATGGCAAAGGGAAATGGTCCTTCTTCGTCGCCGCGTTAAGCTTCTGATAGTCGATGCAAACTCTCCACTTCGTCGGAAGACGCGTCTGAAGTTCCTCGCCCTTGTCATTTGTCGTCACGGTGATCCCCACCTTCTTGGGGACAACATGCACCGGACTGACCCAAGGACTGTCGGAGATGGGATATATGATACCTGCATTAAGCCATTTAAAAATCTCATCCTTAACAGCATCCCATACCTTAGGGTTGAGCCGTCTTTGTGCCTCTCTAGAGGGACGAGCGTCCTCCTCTAGGAAAATGCGATGCATGCACAAAGAGGGATCAATTCCCTTAAGATCCGACAAGTTCCATCTGATTGCTTCCTTCCTCGCTCGCAAGACCGCCAATAGTCTCTCCTCCTGGTCGTGATCTAGCTGCGAAGATATAATAACGGGGTTAGCACTATGATGATCAAGAAAAGCGTACTTCACTGTCGAAGGTAGCGGTTTTAGCTCGGGTGCCGTCTCGCCGGAGGGAAATGGATCGTCCTCGGGCTCCTCGAAGCTCCTATCCTCAATAGTCGCCATCGTCTCCTCGATACAACTCGAAATCTCCGGATCCTCGTAGATATCGATGGCGCCTACCTCATCGGTCTCGTGTGAAGGATGTCGCATCAACTTGTTGATGCTCACCTTCATCGTGCTATCTCCAACCTGAAAAATAACTTCCCCCTTGCCCCAATCCGTAATCGCTTTCGCGGTACCTAAAAATGGTCTCCCTAGTATGATGGGAGAGTCGGTGAGGTCCTTCATGGATTTCATATCCACGATAATAAAGTCTACCGGAAAGTAGCAGTTTTCTACCTTAACTATCACATCCTCTACTACTCCGTGAGGTCGTCTCACGGATCCATCCGCTAAGCTCAACTCGATAAATAATGGCTGCAACTCGCCAAGTGGACAAGCGTCATACACTCCCTTTGGGAGTATATTAACACTAGCCCCCGTGTCGAGTAGAGATCGAGTGAACGTCCTACCCCCTATCTCACAACTAATCATAGGAGCTCCTGGATCACGTCGCTTACGAGGAAGCGTACTCAGCATGATGGAACTAATAGTCTCACTCATATGGATACGTTTCGGCTTCCTCACCGGGGTGCAAAGTCCTTTCGGGAACTTTGCATAGGGGTGGAATATCTTGGATGGCGTCTACTAATGGGATGGTGATAGTAACTTTGCCTAAAAGCCTCTAATAAGATGTCATCACTATCACTCGTAGGGACTCTAGAGCCGGCTCAAAAAGGCGAGGATATGGCACTCGGGAGGTTTATAAACCTCGGGATTGGGCTCTGCCCTACTCTCCTCATCGGGTGCCTCCTCATCCTCGGAGTCCTCCTCCGGGATAATCGTGGGAGATGGATGGTCGTCCTTCTCCTCAAGCGGGTCCTTGCGGCGCTTGTGGTCCGTATGAGGATCCACTAAGACCTTGCCGCTACGTAGGCCCGATATGGCATGTGCCTCCTCCGATGCACCAATAATGCGAACTTCGTTCACATTATGGGTGCGGCTCGACGATGCTTGCCCTACATTCCTAGGGTTCGCTAAAGGCTGGGAAGGTAGCTGATCACTAAACTCAACTCGCTTACCCTTCCTTTGCTCGGTAGAAGCATTGGAGCATTGGGCTTTAGCCCCTTCGACTCGGTCGAGTCGGTCGCTAACCTCATTCAGGTTACTCATCATTTGTGCTAATGCACTCATGACGGGGTCAACTGAAGGTGTCGGAGGTGGAATAGCCGGTGGTGGTGTGACCGCTCGGGGAATACCGGGGGCGAAAGGTGTCGGCCTCGGGTTCCCCATATGCTGCAGCGCGGATCCATAGGGCTGGTGATATGAAGTGGGCTGCCCGCTCCGCTGCTGCGCTAAGTAGGGTTATGAAAAGTAGAATAACCACTGATTCGGGTAGGTCGACCTACCCGCTCGGCTCAAACATCGGATATGTAGTATGGTTTGGCCGAAATGGAAACTGTCCCTGGATTGCCATCACGGGGCAATCCAACTCTACATGCTCAAAACTAGAGCAATGTGAACACGGTGAGACATCAATATGTGAAACTAGCGCGAGGCCATCAGAACCCGGTCGGACCTTAAGCGAGTCCATGATCAAGTTCTGGGCTTCCGTCAGTTTCTCAATCTTATCTAAAAGCATACTGTCTCTCGCCGCCTTTGCGTCTAACATCCCTCCCTTCGCGGGAGCGCTCCGTCCTCCGAAGGATTTAGCCGCATGATGATGGCTATTCTCCGCCACCAACTCGATCAACTCGAGGGGCTTCATCCTCGTACTTGCTCATGAATGTGCCTCCACTAGCGGCATCGAGCAAATACTGTCGAGTGCACCTAAACCATCATAAAAAAATTTGAGTAATCTCATGTTTAGGTATACCATGATGCGGACACTCGTCTCGGGAGATCTCTAAGTCTCTCCGAAGCCTCATAGAAAACCTCACCCGGCCCTTGTGAGAACTCGCGTATGGCGCATCTCACGACACTAGTCTTACCTACCCAGAGTAGTACTTACGCAAAAAATGCGTCTTCCATCTCTCTCCATGAATCAAACTTGCGGCCCAAGCTAAAGAACCACTCCTTTGCCCTTTCCTTAGCGTGAAAGGGAAAAAAAGCGCATCTTGGCCGTCTTGGAGGGGGACATTGTGGAAGCTGGTTGAGTCGCACACCTGGCTGAACTCGTCCACATGTCGATACGGATCCTCCGATGGTAGTCCATGAAAAGTGGGCAAAAGGCCAAGAATATGTGAGTCAATTTTAAAATTCGCACCTCGTCGTAGAGGCGCATTGACTCGTGTAGTCTGCCTTTGGACGACCGGTCTTGCGTAATCGCTAAGACGTCGTCTCACTATCTCGGCAGGAAGAGGGGCGTCTATCGGCTCTCCTCGCCCTGGTGTGACGATCGCTGGAAGAGAATCACTAGAGGCCTCCGATGGAACTCTAGATGAGGCAAATAGATCATCATACAAGGGATTATTCCTTGTATGCCTCGTGGGTCGCTGACCCTGTCGTCCTCCTCGGTTCCTATGATTCATATTCATATCTAAAGCCAAAAGATCACAAAAAACAACAAGTATATATATATATAAGAATGTCAGAAAAGAGAGAGACGAAAAGAGTGAAGTCTAAATGAAAAAATGTTTCACTTACTCCACCTAAAAGATAGAACAAGTTAAACACTATCAAAAAGCACACCAATAAAGATAATAATAATAATAGGTCACTGATAACAGAGGATAAAATCTCAGATGTATCAATATCGATGTATCAATTAGGTGAAAAACAACAAATAGACTACCAAATTTGCACCAAAATGTCAAATAATGGCCAAATTTAGGTAATTTTACCTCGCTATACCTTTTTCACCACTGATAAGGGTCTGATAAATTCTCTGCAGGTCAGTAACAACAGAAGATAGAAACCTAAATATGATCAAGAAATCAAAACAATCAAATCAAAAACGCATGCTCCTCGGCAACGGCGCCATTTTGACGTGTCGTTTTCGTGCGTCATTAAACACAAAGACGATGGTCAAACAAAATTTATAAAACCGAACTCACAAAGACAAGATATAATAATCAAGTACTGGGTAAGTATCGGGTCGATCCACAGAGAGCAGGGTTGACTTTAAGAGCAGAGTTGACTTGGTCAAACTTAGGTTTAAAAGAAGTTTAAAATAAGAGAAAATAATATTTAAGATATTGAAATGATATAAATAAGGTAAATAAGAAGTTTTGATATTTGAAATCTCGGATTTGAAAGAGAAAAGTCAAAAGTCAAAGTCAAGGCATTGACTTTGACAAACAGTAGGTGTTCTGCAAAATCAGAGAACCAAACAGAGTTAGAAGATTACGAAAATTAGATATTTAGAAACTAGAGAGAAAATGGAATTTATTGATATATATTTCGTAATTTTTGGATAAGAAATGGATTTATTATGAATTATTGAAAATCAATGATCAAAAAATCCCCGAAATGAACACCTCGGAGGAAATCTTCAAATTGAATGCCCAAATGAAATCCAAATCTTGCAATTTATATGTCAATAGAAAGCTAAGAACCAGAAGAATCCAACAAGACCAAAATTATCAAATTCTGATTTGTCAATAAAAAGTAATTGACCCCGAAAGTCAACGTTTGACTTCTGATGAAAGATGAGCAGTCCGTGGTCAAACGTTAAATTGAAGGGTCAAATGAACTCGGAATTTGATGAATTTGTTATCCACGGAAAGCTGATGAAAAGAGGAATATAATGAAACCAAAATCAAGTCATTTGTAATTATAATCAGAGAGATATCCTATTTTCAAAATCAGCAACTTTTCAGACCTAAAATTGGGGAAAATGAAGAACACTATGAACTAATTTGCAAAATTAAACTTCAAAATCTAATAAAAACTCAAATTACCTCCTGATAATCGATCGAATCTCACTACTAACCCGATTGCCGCAAGGATGGGGCTCCAATTCTCGTGGATTGAAGCGAATTTGCTCGGATTCTTCCTCGTGGACGTTCGGAAGTCAAGGGGAAAATTCGATGAAATCAAGGAGAAATTCGTGATCAATCCCGCTCCAATTGCTTCGCAATCAAGTCTAAACGCGGGGGGAACACGATGAACTAGAGATCTTCCTCGAAACTCGCTTAATTTCTTCACGAGTCGATCAAAAGTTAAAGAACAAAGAAGGGAAATACATGGTTCCTATATGAAAATCTTGATTCTCCTTCTTAATCCCACTATAAATCCCCCTCTAATCTGCTCTATCTCTCCTCTTATCTCATCTCTCTCTACCCAATCTCATATCTTTCCTTCTCTCTCATCTCTCTCTACCTATTCTCATCTCTCTCCTCCCCAAGCTCATGTTCGA
Organism: Lemna minuta; assembly: GCA_024174645.1. Lineage (NCBI taxonomy): Eukaryota > Viridiplantae > Streptophyta > Magnoliopsida > Alismatales > Araceae > Lemna > Lemna minuta. The sequence continues at coordinate 10,572,899 of CM044103.1, read as the reverse complement.
CCTTCATTGGCTATCTACCACCTAGAGAAGGAAGTTTTCCCATGGCTGTGACACCAAGGAGGCCCTCCATCAGCAAATAAGTCCATTTCCCCTTCTTCTCGGGCATTTTTTTTATCGTTAGTGAAGGTGAGGCTCTTGAGAGTATTCTCTCTTCTCCTTTCTTTCGCTTCTTAAATCCCTCTTTAATCCATAGTTTTACCTCTCTAATGACCTCTTGTCAAATGAAAAATGAAAGGATTTAGGCGAGGCATTGTGAAAATTTCTCTATGACCTCCTTCTTTCCTCTTTCTCTTATCTAAAGTAGGCATTGACTTGCCCTATCAAGTGACCGACTAGGTGTTGAATTTCCCAATTGGTGACTGATAACATGCATTTATAACCTGAATTCTTATCTTAATTAACTCATATTCATGCTTACTTTATGTGAATATGATGCATGTTATCATACTTTTTAGGAATTTTCTCCATTGGCATGTCATTTTACTAAAGTTGATATTTATGCATAAATTAGAGATAATTTCATGTTTAATAGATGATTAATATTTTATTTAAATTAATAGAAGTTAATCTCTGTTATTGAATGAGTTTTGACTTTAGTAAATGTTTGGAAGGATGATTTTATGATGAATTTATGATTTAAAATGTTTAATGAGAAATGATTTAAGTAAATTTTAATTCATCTTGATTTCTTCTTTCAAAATATATTTTAAAGGACATGATATTAAAAAAAGAAAAGAATTTGTGATCCAATGGAGAAAATTTCGATTAAAAAGGAGTTGTATATTTTAAATTATGAATTTTTGAAGTTTTAAGCCCTTCTTCTGAATTTTATTTGATTTTTAAATTGAATTTTCCTATTTAAAATCGCAAAAAAAGGGTTTTACTAACCTGCAGGCTGACGTGGCGAGCGGAAGGTGACGTGTGGAGGCTGACGTGGCGCGCGGGACCGCCTCGGGTTGCGACGCGGCACTGAGGCCACGTGGCAGCGCCTGAGTGGCCCACGTGGGGCACAGGCGGCGCTGCGCGTTGGCAGGAGGCCACGCGGACGGGTCAACGTGGGCGCCCGTGTGGGGCGCCACGTGGCGAGGATGGTAAGTGGAGGGCCCACGGGTATAGTGGGCCCTGGTAAGTATTTGGGGGCGGTAACGCAAATGCGTTACCGCGTCTCGATATTTAAGCACGCCATCCTCTTCTTTTTTCTCTGTGTGGGACTTAAATCCCGCGGAGTCTTACCTTTGCAGGTGACGTGGACGTTGCGCGAGCGTTGGATTCCATCAAAACGGCGGAGATCGCGTGGACCCGAGTCCACGTGATCATCAATCACAGCACGTGCTTAATATATCATTTAAGTGAGGTGATCGACACCGTTCTTTTCGCCACGTGGAAGTGCCCAGAGCGTCCGATCTTCGGCAAGGCTAAGAACGTGCGATTTCCATCAGACGACAGAGAAAGCATCGCGAGATGGACGCCCCGGATCTTTCGCAACAATCATCATCGCGATCTTCACAAGATGGACGGCTGGCGGTGGACCCGCCTTGCGATTGTGATCTGACGGCCACGATGACGTGCGATCATGACAATCCGCCTCACCTGAAGAGCGCATCGGACGGTGCAGACAATTCGTAGAAGAACCCCACGATCGCGGTCCGATCGAGCCGCGATCACGGCGCGATTGAGCCGCGATCGCACATCTTTCGCCGCAGAATCGTTCCTACTTGAGCTGACGATGATCGACGAAGACTCAGGATCACGATCGTGGCCCGATCGTGGCCCAATCGTGATCCGATTGTGGCGGAAATCGGGGTCTCTTTGAGGCTAATTTGAAGCCAAATCCAAGCTGATTTTTCGCGGAATTGAAGCCACGACGCCGCACCCAAGGACTCATTCCCACGACGCCTTCAAACGACGCCCACGACCGCTTCAATTGGCCACGATCTTGGGGCCAATTTCCTCTTTAAAACCGGTGTATTCTCCCTTCTTCGTTCTTAAATTTTGATCGATTCATGAAGAAATTAAGCGAATTTCGAGGAAGATCTCTAGTTCATCGTGATCCCCCCGCGTTTAGACTCGATTGCGAAGCAATTGGAGCGGGATTCATCACGAATTTCTCCTTGATTTCATCGAATTTTCCCCTTGAATTCCAAACGTCCACGAGGAAGAATCCGAGCAAATTCGCTTCAATCCACGAGAATTGGAGCCCCATCCTTGCAGCAACCAGGTTAGTAGTGAGATTCGATCGATTATCAGGAGGTAATTTGAGTTTTTATTAGATTTAGAAGTTTAATTTTGCAAATTAGTTCATAGTGTTCTTCATTTTCCCTAATTTTAGGTCTGAAAAGTTTCTGATTTTGAAAATAGGATATCTCTTTGATTATAATTCTAAATCACTTGATTTTGGTTTCATTGGATTCCCCTTTTCATCAGCTTTCCGTGGATAGAAAATTCATCAAATTCTGAGTTCATTTGACCCTCCAATTAGACGTTTGACCAAGGACTATTCATCTTTCATCAAAAGTCAAACGTTGACTTTCGGGGTCAATTACTTTCGATTGACAAATCAGAATTTGATAATTTTGGTCTTGTTAGATTTCTCTAGTTCTTAGATTTCTAGAGACATACAAATTTCAAGATTTAGATTTCATTTGGTCATTCAATTTGAAGATTTCCTCTGAGGTGTTAATTTCGGGGATTTTCTTATCATTGATTTTCAATAATTCATAATAAATTCATTTCTTATCCAAAAATTACTAAATATATATTAATAAATTCCATTTTCTCTCTAGTTTTCAAATATCTAATTTTCGTAATCTTCTGACTCTGTTTGATTCTCTGATTTTACAGAACACCTACTGCTGGTCAAAGTCAACGCTTTGACTTTGACTTTTGACTTTTCTCTGTCAAATCCGAGATTTCAAATATCAAAACTTCTTATTTGCCTTATTTATATCATTTCCATATCTTACATCTTATTTTCTCTCATTTAAAACTCCTTTTAAACCTAAGTTTGACCAAGTCATCTCTGCGATTAAAGTCAACCATGCTCTCTGTGGATCGACCCGATACTTACCCAATACTTGATTATTATATCTTGTCTTTGTAAGTTCGGTTTTATAAATTTTGTTTGACCATCGTCTTTGTGTTTTAACGACGCACGAAAATGACACGTCAGTGACCCGATATCAATTTAGACTTCTCAAAATTCTTATTAAATCCAACATCTAAATCTAATTTTGTCTCTAATTTGTAACTTCTTTATAAAATCATCATTAAAAAGTGCCCAAATATAATGGAATTTGTATCTTCCTCGCTCTATTTTCTATTCCCCTCCCTCTCTCTCCAATCCTCAATTTTCATTCCATGGAATAGAATCTACTACTATTTCACTACATTCAATGAAAGTTAATGATCTAATGCCCATGTTTCCTCTGTTGATCGACGATTAAGCCAGTCCGTGCGGTCATTGAATATGCACAGATCAGCGTCAAAACACTTACCAAACTCACAAATTTTAAAGATTAATCACAAATTGAATAGTATAGAGGTGAATAAAGGTCGAATCCATGGAGAATTAAGGTATTTTTGAAGTATTCTTTTAAATTTGATCAAATCAGATGATGAAATGAGGTGAAAAATTAAAGATTTTGATAAATTTGGAAAGATAACTCGAAGCCAAATTCACGGAATAAAAAATCACTGAATTTGGATCAAGATTCGAAGAGAAATCGACGTGCGAATCGAGAAGAAATTTTTTAATGAGATGATCGCAAAAAACCAAAATTAAAATTAAAATTGACTAAATCTACGATTCAAAATTGAAATCAAATGTTATAAGAAGAAATATTAGGAGGAAAATACGATGTCTAACCCAAGATAGCCCTCGAATTGATCTAATTTCATGCCAAATCAAAGGCTTTCTATTCCGCGAATTTGAAGACAATTGTTGGCATTCAATAATCAATTTATCCCTATTCTCTCAACAAAATCTCACTTTCAAACACTCCATGGATGCAAAAATTGATCTAGAAGTGATTGTAAGCAAGAGATTCAAGGATTATGGTGTCTAGACAGTTCGATTACTCGAAGAACCCAAGAATGATTTACATCGCCAAAGAACATCTCAATTGATAGGAAGAATTGGGCGTAACCATCCGATCAGCGTTTAATCTTCGATCAATGGCTGTGATGAAATGCATATATGCAAATCATTACACTTAAATAGCGTCCATTGGATTGAAGATGAGCTGCCAAGATGTTTTCATGTCGTGCATGAAGAAGAAACGCGTGAAATGCTTGCCGTTTGATCCTGATCTAACCCTCCATATGCGTTTTGTATGTTTTCATCTCAGCCGTTATAACTACTCATATGAATAGTTGAGACTAAATCGTTTGAAAACACTTCACTGAAGAACCAAAGTGCTTTAGGTATCACTTCACTGAAGTGATAACCGACGATCGCAATTTAATCGCACAACGCCACATCACTTGCGCATATTAAAACAAAAAGATAGTCCCATTTAACATTGACTAAGGCGATTCAACATCTTTATAACATATAAGAGATTTAGAGAGATAGCGTTATCCTGGAAAGGAAGCTTTATCTCTCTAATTACGCTCTCGCACATGTGCGCACACACACACATGCGTACACGCGTTCGCACTTATATGTGTGTGCCACGTGTCGTGTTCATACACCGCCACGTAGCGACGTCGTTTTTGCCTGTGCCACTTGAGCTGTCACATCAGAAAATGATAAAATCTGATTTTTTATTCTTTTAAATTAAAAATAAATCCAAATAAATTCATAAAAAGTCAGAAAAATTCTAGACAAATCCCTAAAAATTAGAAAATTCATAACTTTCACAATATAACTCCAAATTACTCCAAATTTATTTCATTAGATCAGAAATTAAATTATCTATCATTTTAAAAAGTAAAATTATTTAAATAACAAGATAGTAAAATTTTATGTCAGAAATACACTTATTTCTCTTAAAAATTAAAAATTTGAAAAGTAAATGAGTCTATAAAAAGTATTTTCTTTTTTATTTAACATTAAAACCCAATCATAATCTCAAATATAGATGGTAATAATCTACTCTAAAATACATTCTTAAAAATGTATAATTATCCCAAAAATAGTGTATTTTGATATTATAACTTAAAATTGCATGAAATGATAGATATGAACTCAAAGTATGATAACATGCATAAAAATGGAATGTTTTATGCCGTAATTTGCATTAATAATCATATAATTGCATGTTAAAATTGCATGTTATCAATCGACTTGAAGCCACTTCCTAAAGGTAAATCCTTGCTATTAAGGGTTAAAAATTATGTAATTATTACTTTGCAATGCACTTATAGAACAATGATTAAATGCACAACAAGGAGGCTTTGACCTTGACTGGTTTCCTTGGCTTGACTTTATCAATCCCATTATGTTCGATGGCTTTGACCTCGCTAAGCTCCTCAAGAGAAAAGGTTCGGTCACTCATGGTAGAGCTAAATGGATTTATTCTTTCACATGAACGTTCGATAATTATTAAAAACTCTTAGGTTACTCCAATTGGGAATTCACTAGGATGGTTGGGTGTAGGACCGCATCAATTTCCTTTGTAGGACCACTCTAGAAAATTTTCTTAAACATTGGCATTTACTTTTTTACTTCCTTTACTCAGTCTCAGGATCTATTCTAATGCTAAGGAACTACATCACTAGTTGTGGGCGATTACGCATGTTCTAAAAGCATGGGGAGTGAGGCGTTATGGTGAGCCTTGCTATAAAATCCACCCGGAGATCCCAACATCGGTTATCCCATAGTGTTGCAAGTCGAAAAATGTGCAGGACATGCTTCTATAGTAGAAATCTAATGGCACAAATAGTATAATTTCAGATAGCCCCAAAAAGAACTAAATTCACAAGCAAGTGTATGGAGAAATAGACAACAAAACTTCAAAGTTTCCAAAGAGTCCTCTATTAATCTCAAAGACAAAAGGTCCCAGTTTCAAGACAGGACCAAATTAAAGACTTGTATTCAGAGAGTGACTTTTATGTCGCATAGGGTCTTCCTTTTATAGAACACAAGGGAGATGAAAGTCCCGTTAAGGTGATGATTTAATCTAAGAGGGTGGGGGTGAATTAGGTTTAAGTGTTATTCGTTTGCTTTTCTACTCTCCTTGCTTATTCGTTGGCTTAGCACTCACTATTCGTCCTCACTGTGCACCGAGAATTATTATACTAGTTGGGGGACCTAATGTCCCTTAATCTAGTCCCGAGTGCTATCGACTCGGAGCCTCAATCCTCACCCAAAGAAACCTTATTCTCTCACCCTTCAAATGGGTGAAGGACAATGTTCAATACATGGATTTAGGTTTGCCCCCAACAACAACCCTAACACTCACCTTTACCTGATCCTACGGCACTACCCTCTAGGCCTCGACCTCCTCGGCTCCTGGACGCCTGGACTCCCTCAAGTTGATCTCCACACGATTGCTCATCCCTTCACTCCCTGTCATACCTTTCCCGCTAGTACCGCCGACCACCGGTAAAGTGAGACATCATCTTCAAGCTCCACTTGGTCTTCTCGCTTTCAAAGTCTTGACTCCTTCTCGTCTCAACTAATGAGATTCTCCCGTACTCCGCGTGTGTGTAAATCTAAGAGAATGTTTATCTCACTTATGCTATCTATATGAGTTGACCTTCTGATCGGGGTTGACTTTTCTATCAGGGTTGACTTTCTGACACAAGTTAACTTTTTGACTTTAGTTGACTTTGTGTCAAAGGTTGACTTTTTTATACAAGTTGACTTTTTTGACAAAGCTTGACTTTCTTACTTGAGTTGACTTTTTTGCTTAAGTTGACTTTCTGACTTGAGTTGACTTTGTGTTGACTTTTGACCTATAGTTGACTTTCTAACTTCTGGGTTGACTCTAGGTTGACTTTTGACCTAAAGTTGACTTTCAAATTTGAGTTGACTTTTGACCTATAGTTGACTTTTGACTTCTGGGTTGACTTTTGACCTAGAGTTGACTTTCTGACTTCTAGGATTGACTATGAGTGAGAGTGTTGACTATGAGTGTCTATATATGGTCACTGTAAATCACAACAAAAAATAAGACAGGTACTACCGACCCACTATTGTAGGAGCAATCTAATTATGACCTACTATACCCAATACTGAGAATACCTGGGGTGATATTAGATCACTGTAAGTTCAAAATTAAGCACCGTAAAGAGTAACAAAAAAGTGAAGAAGTCACCTTACTCCAGTAATGTCTAATCCCTGTGAAGGTTATAATGAAATAGAAAACAAAAAGAAAATAACCCCACAACACAGTTATCTGACTCTAGAATAGAAAACACATTCACTGTAAAAAATAAATTCTCAACTGAATGGATTGATAATGATTTTGTAACCACCAAATATTAATGATAATTAAGGTAGAATAAGATTCCAATACCAACCTCAAAATGTATTTACCTTCTCACTGCAATACTGAACATGATTACTAAAAAATTAATTACCTAAATACTAGAGTGCCGATTGAAGTCACTGTAAGATATAATCACAACACTGATCAGATAATGATAATGCACTAAATGTCAAAAATCCATAATTTAATTAAGAGGTAGAACACGGGCAGGAATTGCAGAGATTGAATGTCAGATTTCAAACGAATTGCAGATGACTAAAATGGAAAAGAGATGCTTGCTCACTGTCACCACAGCTCGACAAAATATTTTATTTTAAATGTAAAAGTCTAAACAGATTTCAGGAGTATTTAGATTTTCCAATTTCAAACTGATGCATTAACCGAATGAAACGAAACGAAAGACAACAAATAAATATTCGTGATCTTGTAGATATTTGACAACAAAACTCAAAGAAGATAATCGATCAAATGGAAGTCTAGACAAGGATGAAAAGGATAGCGTGGAGAAATCTCTAATGTTACGAAAGAACACGGATTTCTGAAATACTAGCAACGGAGCTAATCAGAACTTCGTGGAGCTTGGTCTTGAGCTGTAGCAATTACTTCAAGAAGATTGACCCACTGATTGAGCATTATTTCCACTGATCGTTCAGCCTTTTCGGACGATTCAAGACCTAACGAGCTTCAACCGAGAGAGGAAGACGGAAACCCCTTTTTCTCTTTTGCGATTTCAAAAAATTAGGGTTACCCTCCTTTCGTGAGAGTTTTCCCTTATATCCTAATTTCGTAACTAGCCTACCAATCATCTTAGATAATAATAGATGGACAAAATTTATGATTAACAACCTAACGATTGTGATAATGGAGATATAAATTGGTAAGTTTATATTGCCTGAAAAATAGAAGACCATGCATGCATGCCCAATTACATGAGATCGATTAATAACATGAGATCAATGTGAAAGTCCCAAAAGGATAGTGGTTTAACCTAAGAGGGGGGTGAATTAGGTTTATGTGTTAATTTTAATTGTTAAAATTTACCTTTTTCTGTTTACTAAGATTCGTTGGCTAAGCACTCACTTCTTGTCCTCTCGGTGCACCAGATATTATTATATTGGTTGGGGGACCTAATGTCCCTTAATCCAGTCCCTAGTACTGTAGACTCGGAGCCTCAATCCTCACCAAATAAAACCTAATCCTCTCACCCCTCAAATGGCTGAAGGACAATGTTCAAATACAAGGGTTTAGATTTGCCCCCTACGGCAAACCTAACACTCACCTTTATCTGTCCCTACGGCACTACCCACTAGGTCTCGACCTCCTCGGCTCCAGGACGCCCTGACTCCCTCAGGCCGATCTCCTCACGATCGCTCGTCCCTTCACGCCCTGTCGTGCCTCTTCCGCTAGTACCGCCGACCACCGGTCAAATGAGACCTCGTCTTCTGGCTCCACTCGGTCTTCTCGCTCCTTGGGTCTAGACTCGTTCTCGTCTCAACGGATGCGACGCTCTCGTCCTTCGAATGTGTGAATCTATGAGAATCTTTATCTAAATGCTAATAGCTATAAGAGATGATGATAGCAACTATGTGAGAGTGAGTTTAAAAATAAATGACACACGAGACTCCAACTTCAGGATTTGATACTCTGACCTAGGGTTGACTTTTGACCTAAGGTTAACATTGACTGAAAATTGACTTTGACTCAAGTCAATTGATTTTTTCTAATTGAGTTGACTTCTGAGTAATACAATTGACCTTAACTAAACAAGATTGACTTTTAACTTATAGTTGACTTTTTGACTTCTGTTGACTTTTCTTACTTGAGTTGACTTTCTATCAAAGGTTGACTTTCTAACTAAATTGACTTTCTAACCAAGGTTGATTTTTCTGACTTGAGTTGACTTTATATTAAAGGTTGACTTTCTACTGGAGTTGACTTTCTACTAAAGGTTGACTTTCTGCTAGAGTTGACTTTCTGCTAGAGTTGACTTTCTGGTAGAGGTTGACTTTCTATTGGAGTTGACTTTCTACTTCTATTGACTTTTGACCTAGAGTTGACTTTCTGGTCTCTGTTGACTCAGGGTTGACTTTTAATTGAATGGGGTTGACTTAACTTTCTAGAGTTGACTCTAACTATTCAGGATTGACTTTTCGAGTAGTGTTGACTTTCTGGGCAACGGTTGACGTTATGAGCTAAGGTTGACTTCGACTACAACTAGCCCACTATCTAGCTATGACTTGATAAACTAACGTACAAATAACTAAACAAAGAATAACTTCAATGATAGATAATCCTAACACTTCAAATTGAACAGCAGGGTTAGCCAATATATAATACAGACCTTAAATTAAACTTAGTAACATAAGGGATAATTTATTTGAAGGAAATAATTTAATTGCTCTTACCCTTGACTGATAATATCGATCTGCTGAACGTTGATATGATCAATAATATGGTAATGAGAGACTAAATAGATTTTAACCAAAGTACCTTGATGATGTGGATGAGCTTCAGCTGTAAGCACAGTGAACTAAAGAATATGTGAAAGATATTAACACAGAAACTAAAGGAGGTACACACACACACACCAATTAAATTAAATACCACAGTGAGCAAACTGATGAGTAATAATCAACAGATAATGGAAATTTCTACTGATTGTGAATACAACTAACCAATCACGAAGACTGAGACTCACCAACCCTGAAACGAGGTAATTCAATGAGGTAGATGTTCTTCAAACAAATATTGGATTACATAACACAGTGAAAATAAGCCTGATATGCAATAACCGAAGCCTTGTGACCCACTAAGAGAATGACTGTAAATGTCAGACTTGTTAATTACTTCTATACGCTTGTGAGATCACCACACATGTAAATTTACCACCGTACAAAGATTGTGAAAGCAAGTTTAATATATCAAATAGGAAACAATGAATATAGTTTCCCGTGAACAACAGTAATCAGAAATCTAACCAATATATATATATATATATATATATATATATATATATATATATATATATATATATATATTTCAAGAGATATGTGTTTAGGTTAACTGACTACGGATAAAGTGAATATCCCTAATATAGAATGATTCACTTAAGTAACACAAGATATATATATTCTAAACAGAACGTGACTGATAATCAGGTAATTTTTTAATAAAAGAAACCGTAATCGGAAATCAAGCAATACGACACACAACACCGGTAGATTGGAGAGAAGAGATTTGAAGTCTCTAAAATTTGCTTATCGATAGATAAAATCGAATTAACCTGTATGATTTAGTTAGACTATAATCCAGATGAGGTTATTGACTCAACAAAGAAGAGAGTTTTACTGTGACGAAAATTAGGGAGTTTAGAAATCGAAATCACAACGGAAAAATGAAAGAACCACACCGAAACTTGAAAAGCAAACAGAAAACTAGAAATCAGAATAGAAATGAGAAATGTTCTAAATGATTGGATTTAGAAAACTGAGAAATTGGAAATTTAAATCACTTTGAACTTCGAACAAAACGAGGAACTCAAAAACTGCCTAACAAGAGATTTTGCAGACAATTTCGATGATTTCCGGCAAGTGTGGTCGCGGAAGAGAGAATGTGATTGTCAGATGCTTGTTCACGGAAGTTGAAGAACTTGATCGCTTCAAGAAGGTCATTTGAGATTGATCGCACAAGAGAGAACCTCGGATTTGCCCTTTTCTTTTGCTAGTTCATCGCTAAGAAAAAAAATGGTAACCCTAGAAAGTGAGAGCTCGACTCTTTTTAAGGTGAGTCGATGATTTTCTATATTTACGATAATACCCTAAATAACTATCTATATGAAATGAGCTTACATATATATATTGAGTTTATATATATACTGAGCCTATATATATACTAAGCTTATATATATTGATCCTATATATATACTCAGCTTATATATATACTATAGTTATGATAATACCCTAAATAGCTATCTATATGAAATGAGCTTACATATATACTAATCTTATATATATACTGAGCCTATATTATTATTGAGCTTATACATATACTGATCCTATATATTACCAAGCTTTTATATATCTATTTATATAGATATGTACATATCTATATATGCTGGCAGTAATGATATAAAATAAACTACGTTTATTCATGATGTATCTTGGAATGAACCTGTATATATCAATATATATATATATATATATATATATATTTATGCATCTATAAATGAAACTATATAACTGGATATGCATGATAGAACACCAAAAGAAGCATGGGAAGATAGTGACTGCATGAGGCAGTAAATTCCTGAAAAAGGATAAATCTTCATGGACACATTAGTAGGTTAGTGGAAAATAATCAAGGGAGATATAATGTATTAACGAGTAAAATTAATAACATACAAGAAACAAGACGACAATTCAATTCCTCCACTTGTGACAATTCAAGATGGAATGCTTACGTCAAAACTCGTGCTCTAACACAATGGATTCATAACACTAAGAAGTTTAATTCGTCTATTGCCGTGGAAGAAACATACCATGCTGAACAACAATTCAAAATCTGTATTGACATTAAAAGACCTAGCACTAACAACAGACCCACTTTTCAAACTATCCCGTGTGGGATAAACCAGTAAAGGACGAACAATGATGGAGAATTATTTTGAAACATGAACACAAGGGTTCTAATTGAACCTATCCTCCTCCTCCTCTTCCTCCTCCTCCTTATCCACCAACTTGAAAATTATCCGTTTATTAAATGGATGAAGAAGACCTCTCTAAATAATTAAAGAGAGTGTAGATCTGAAGGGAATTATCTTCCCTCCTCCTTTCCCTATTTTATACAGATCTAAAGATTGACTTGGTCAAAAGAAATTAGCCTTCTATCCTTAGAAACTTAGAATTCCTTGAATGGACCAAGTCAACCACCTTCTACCTTGACATAGGTTCCCTATTTTCCAAACCTATCCACCATATCATAGGTACCTTATATCATTTTAATTAATGATCTCAAAAGAAAATCAATAGGATTCCCTTTGTTATTAAGTTTCCTTCTCTCTTTGAAACCACCCTTAGTTAGAATTTTAAGAGAGATCTAGTTATTAATTATCCAAGGAAGAAATTATCTTTTTTTTCTACTTCAAAACAAAACCTTGTGCATGAATACACCCATGCATGTATGAAGATCAAACAATATGAAGACAACTGAGGGAAGAGCCTTTAAATGTGATAAATCTTAAGGAAGCTTCCATTAAAGAAGACTACAACAAGGAAAACTAACCAAGGATCATCTTCCTATTATCCTCAAGGACTGAGAATACACATTTCATCTGTTGATCAACCTAGAGAGCACAAAGAGGAGCATCATAGGCGAATAATTAGCAAACTCACGACTCAGTTCGAGTAAAGAGACTCGGCCTTATATTTACTGAACAAGGCTATTTGGAAAAGGACTCTGCGTTGCTGGAGGTCACAGTCACAACGCCGAACCCACCGAAGATAAGCAAAGACCACTCCAACGTCATGCACTAACGCAAGGATTCCCATACGGGCAAGTCCTTCTCATTATATAAGGAGCTACAAAATTTCCGGCGGAGAGCCCAACAACAACACTCGATAAGACACTCTCTCGACGGACGAGATAACAACAGAAGTTCCGAGCAGAAATGACTTCCCTCTGGAGTCAACCCGCTCCACCAGCTTCATGTCATTATTGCAGGTGGTCGTTTCCTGGACACGGCCAACGGGAGTTTTAACTTGTTGACAGCAGCAGCGGAATCACCAAAGTTGACTTGGTGAAAAACCTAAGACTATGCTGACATCTAAGACACGAAAAGATTGTTATTGCACGGCCTTGGGCGCGGAAGAATACGGAGATCACCATCTCCTCCAGATCGTTGCCCGGACAGAGTCTACTTCTTCTCCAAAAGGAAGGACCGTCAACGAAGGCTTTGCGGTTTCTCCAACCAATCGTTTTCGCCAAAGGCTTTTCAAGAAACAAAAAAACAAAGATACGGCTCAAAATATCCCCAGGAGGACGTTTTTCATTATCACAAGTCAACACAGAAGAAGATGACTCCACATATCAACTGCCTTCTCGTCGTTAGTCGACCAAGCGTAGAATAAAATCCGCATCTCGTCCGCCACAGAATCAGCAGCGTCAAACGAGTCCCTTCTCCACCTACCGTCAACGGATGCCCGCCAGATAAGAAAACAAGGAAGCGCCTCCAATCCAATCCCACCCGTAAATAACGCATCACATTTTAAGATCAACTTCCGAAGCATTTGGCAACCGCTCGCACACGTCGGAATGGTATACAGCAACAACAGTCTCACGAAAAATGCCACGTCGTCCCCTGAATTGTACGGCGGACGCACCCTTCAACGACAACCACGAGTGATGTAACACCTACAAACTTCTGAACCCGGCGCAACTAGTTCTCTGCAGAAGAGTTTACCGTGAAGCGACGTCTCCCGTAACCTCTCTTATTTCTGTTTCTATAAAATGCAAAGCTGTAAACAAAACGGGATGATGTTTTTTGATAAATTTGGGTTTACCCTTTGGTTCGTTTTACCTGTGTGTTCACTGTTCTTCATGTGTCTCCTCCATTCTCCCGCACCTTCTCTCATCTCCGATTCTATCTTCCTTCTGTTCTCCCTCTTTTCTGTCGTCGTTTCAACACTTCACGTCCGAAGCCTATCGAGGAAGATCCTGGATCATTCCGATGATTCGATGAGCATCCACTTCACGAAATATTAAGGAATATTAGTATTTCTAAAATATCCTATCGAGGAAGATCCTGGATCATTCCGGTGATTCGATGAGCATCCACTTCACGAAATATTAAGGTAACAACCTCTCTCCACTCGTGAATAATAGTTCCATCGATATCTTCAAGTCCAACGTTGACTTCTCTGTCATTTTCTATCCTCTTTCGCGTCACTGCTATCCTCTATCCTCTCTCATAAAATTCTCTGCTCTTCCTATTCCTGATTCTCTTATCCTAATAATTTAATAATAAATATTATTCGTCTTCTTCTTCTATTTGTCTTATCTTATTACCGCCTTATCCACATCTTCCCTATCCCATCACTTCTATTCTTTATTCCATCTTTATATTCTCTAATATATATATATATATATATATTAATTATTTGTATCATCTCTTCTAAAACCTCTTCCTCATTACAAAATTATCATAGTATTATTCTTCTTCTCTATATAATTTATAATTCCTCCATTTTCTCTTCTCTACTCATATTTCACATCCATCTTTGATATCATTCATAGATCCTCCACAATTTGTAGGAATATTAGTATTTCTAAAATATCCTACATCAAACAACTAAGAAAAAAGTTAAGGGCGGAGGAGAGAGAGGGACAAAAAAAGATAACAAATCTCCACCTTGGCCTGATCACCTCCAAAAAATTTTCTTTTTTAAAGAGTTCAAGGATGAATCGAGATCAAATTGACACAGTGCAGAAACTTTGATTCTGTAAGTGACTTTGTCATCATGTCAGCAGCATTGTCATGAATGCTGATTTTCTTTAAAATGACGTCCCCATCTGCAAAAATATCACGAACAAAGTGTTAACATACCCCAACATGTTATCACAGAACAGAATAAGAGATTTTTTCTTCATAAGAAATTCACCAAACAATCCACGCAACCAAATGGCCTCCTTAACTACCTCACCGAGAGCCATATATTATGCCTCTGTAGTTGACAGAGCATTATAATGTTGCAAAGTAGCTTTCCAAGACATGACAGTGCCACCTACGGTGAAACATAACCTGTGAGGGACCTCCTTTTATCAAGATCCCCTGCATAGTCAAAATCAACAAAGCCAACTACATCAGTGTTGGACCCTCCACAATGCAACCATTTGTCCGTTGTTCCACGAAGATACTTGAAAATCCATTGGACTGCTTTCCAATGTTCTTTTCCAGGATTAGTCATATATCTGCTCACCACGCTAACTGCATGCGACAGATCAGGACGAGTGCAAATCATAGCATACATCAAAGAACCAACTGAACTTGTATGAGGGAACTTGGACATGAATGCCTTACCAGCTTTAGTACTAGGGCAGAGGCGAGAAGAAAGCTTAAAATGTGCAGCGTGAGGGGCACTAACTGGCGTGGAGTCTTTCATATTAAATCTAGAAAGTATCTTCTCAATATACCCCTTTTGACTAAGAGATATAGTACGAGCTCCTCGATCTATGAGGATCTCCGTGCCAAGCATCTTTGATGCTGCACCAAGATCTTTCATCTCAAATTCCTTACTAAGCAGAAATTGTATATTCTAAATTTCATCTGCATTCTTTGCTACAATTAGAATGTCATCAACATAGAGCAAAAAATAAATAGGTGAGGCAGAAGATTTCTTCAAATAAACACAACTATCAAATCTGCTCCGAGTTCAACTGGTAATAAAAGAGTCAAATCTTTTATACCATTGGCTAGGAGACTATTTCAACCCATAGAGTGACCTCTTGAGTTTATAGACAAGATCCTTCTTCTCAGGATCAACAAATCCTTCAAGCTGTTCCATATAAATCTCCTCCTCGAGCTCTCCATTTAAAAAAGTTGTCTTCACGTCAAGTTGCTCTAGGTCATAATCATGATGAGCAATGATTCCCAATAAAGCTCGAATAGAGCTATGTTTCACCACTGGTGAAAACACATCTATATAATCCACTCCGGGGTTTGACTGAAGCCTTTAGCCACCACTCTTGCCTTAAAACGAGAATCCTCAACGCCCGGAATCCCATCCTTGTGCTTGAACACCCACTTGCTACAAATAGGCTTCTTATGTGCAGGAATCTTCACAAGATCCCACGTTCTATTTTTCTTCAGGGACTCCATCTCTTCTTGCATCTCCATCTCTTCTTGAACACCCACTTGAACGCATCAGGAGACTGAACAGCCTCTTCATAAAATGATGGTTTTGAAAAACTCTCAACAACTTTGGAAATAGTTAGAGCATAAGCAACTAAATAGGCATGGGCATACCGTGGTGGAAGGCGAATTTCACGTCGCGGTCTATCAATTGCAACAGAATGTGTTGGTGGATTGGTTTCATAATCATTTTCATGAACAAAATCATCCTCAGAAGATGTAGATTTCGAAGGAGGAAACTCCACCTAAACATGTCTAGTCCCCGCTTGGGAGTTTAGACTTGGTTGATAGCTCACATCTTCTTTGCCGTGGGAGGTCTCATCAACATAGCAGCCTCATCAAAGACAACATCTCTACAATAAATGACCTTCTTGTCCTCAAGACACCACAACTTATAGCCCTTGACACCAGGTTTAAAGCCAAGAAACACACATTGACGGATCTCGGAGCAAGTTTCCTATTATCAACATGGGCATATGATGCACACCCAAAAATTTTAATAACATAATAATCAACAGGAGAACCAGACCATACCTCTTGTGGAGTATTCTTCTCAATAGCAGTAGAGGGCGAACGGTTAACCAAATAACATGCCATCATAGCAGCCTCAGCCCAAAAGGAATAAGGTAAAGCCCCATTCAAAAGCAGACACCAGACCTTCTAAATCAACGTCCGATTCATGTGCTTTGCAACACCATTCTGCAGTGGTGTATGACGAACAGCCAAATGCCTTCGAATTCCCTCATAATTACAAAAAGATTGAAGTCATTTGAGCAAAATTCAAGGCCATTATTTGTCCTCAAATTTTTTACAGATTTCCTAGTTTGCTTTTCCACCATAATCTTCCATTCCTTGAAGGGCTGAAAAGCCTCAAATTTATGCCTCAAGAAATAGACCCAAACTTTCTTGGAAAAATCATCAATAAAAGTCAGCATATAGTGAGCTCCACCATGGGACGGACCACTTGAAGGACCCCACAAATGTGAATGGATATAATCAAGAATTCCCTTTGTAGTATGAATCCCCAAAGTTAACTTCACACGTGTTTGCTTCCTAAACACGCAATGCTCACAGAAAACCAGATTGCTCGTGCACTGACCGCACAACAAGCCCCAACAACTAAGCTCGTCCATACCTTGCTGACTCATATGGCCAAGTCTCATATGCCATATCTTTGTAATATCAGTGTCTGAGGAGTAGATGACGCAACTGCGACATCGCCTAAAACAGTTCTGCCTTCCATGACATACAAGTTTGCATACCTCTTATGCCCCTTCAAAACAACAAGAGCACCTTTCAAAAATTTTAAGACTCCATGTTCACTGAAAAATTTGTACCCTTTGGAATCAAGAGTACTCAAAGAGATAAGGTTCCGTTTCAAATTTGGAACATGCCTCACATTACCAAAAGTTCGAATAGTGCCATCAAAAGTATGAATCTGGACATTTCCAATACCCTGTACCTTGCAAGGAGTACCATTTCCCATAACAACTGTACCATGAGAGACAATAGTATATGACGTAAATGCATGGTAATGCTGACAAATATGAAATGTGAATGCGAAATCAATAATCCAATCATCAAGATTAGTAGATTCACCATCAGCAATGACCAAAAGTTCACCTGAATATTGGCCTCCAATAATGTTGGCTTCAGCTGGTTGATCTGCTGGTTGACCTCGCTCTTAGCCTCCAGACCTCTTGCTCTTATTCTGCAACTTGTAGCACTCAGACTTAAAATGCCCCTTTTTCTTGCAATAGTTGCAAGTCTTCTCACAATTCTTGGACTTTGATCTACCTTGAGAGCCATCATTTTTCTTCTCTGGATCGCGTCCTAGAATAAAAAGACCCTCCGCTTGGGTCACTGGACCATTTGCCATATGATTCATAATCTCCTTGGACGATAAAGACTCATAAACCGTTTGCAACGAGAGATCCTTATGATCATAAAGCAAAGTATCTCGAAATGCAGTGTAAGACGCAAGCAAAGACATGAGCGATAACATAAATCCTCGTCAATCAAAGTATTTGCATCCATCGCCTCAAGATCCAAAATAACTTCTTTAAGTTTTGAAATGTGAACCTCAAGTGATCTACCTTCCAACATGCGAAGACCAAATAGCCTCTGCTTTGTCAGCATATGCCGAGTCAACGTCTTCGCCATGCAGATTTCATCCAAGTGAAGCTAGAGCTTATAAGCAGAGGTCTCCTTATAGACATCTCTCAAGATTTCATTTGTTAAATGCAAATGAATTTTGAGTCAAAGCTTTGCGTTTACACTTGGACCATCTCTGTCCAGTCCAACGTCTTAGAATTTCTTCGAACAAGGCATCTTCTAATTCCATTCTTGCCAAGATAGCACGCGAAAAATCCATCTTGACTTGCCACATCGAAAAATTAATCTTCTTATCTAATAGCGGAATTTCAACTTTAGCCAACAAACCTTGCTCCGATACCACTTGTCGCAAGTCGAAGAACGCGCAGGACGTGCTTCTATAGCAGAAATCTTAAGGCACAAATAGTATAATTTCATATAGTCCCAAAAAGAACTATATTCACAAGCAAGTCTATGGAGAAATAGACAACAGAACTCCAAGTTTCCAAAGAGTCCTCTATTAATCTCACAAAGACAAAAGGTCCCAGTTTCAAGATAGGACCAAATTAAAGACTTGCATTCAGAGAGTGACTTTTATGTCGCATAGGGTCTTTATTTTATAGAACACAAGAGAGACCCACTCTTCAAACTATCCCGTGTGGGATAAACCACTAGAGGACAAAAAACTAAGAAAAAAGTTAAGGGCGGAGGAGAGAGAGGGACAAAAAAAGATAACACATAGTTTCCCTAGCTTTCCAAGTCCCTAACTGTAGAGGTTCCCATCATAGTGCCAGAGTTGATCTCCTCAAACAGCGGTGGTCAAGGAGTGAGAGTCATCTTCTGCATTGATGGCATCTCAAGATATGCTCTTGATCCATTAGTGAGTGCATAATTGAGACGAATTATCCATTGGAACATAATTTGAATTTAAAATTTGCGGGCTTTTGAAAATTGATCCATATTGATGACCATGAGCTGTTTAGGTACTCTCTGATGCAAGACTTATCACTTTGCACGTAGATGAACTAGGAACCGACAATATATTGATTACATAACTTGGACGGTGCATTCCGTGACGACCTTCCCTTTGAATCACCATCTAGTGTCCATTTTTTCCTTCCTCGGGACCGGTTTCAATATAAATAAAATGTTGATGAAGTTACGCGGCGCCAAAGAAGATCATTTGGGCTTCATGATTTACCTTTGGTTGGGTCGAACCATTTCCATGGGCAGGTTACTATGTGGATTTCTGGATAAGGCATTACCACATAGGGCTATTCTCACATGGAGAGATTATGCATCGAGACTTTCTCCCTCGCCCGTGATAGGCCTTGACGCTTGGGCAAAATAACTTGCTTGAAGGGTGAAGGTGGGAGATTACAAGAGAACTCCAGGGTGCCTTTGCAACAAACCAAGCACCATTTTTTTAAGGGGAAAACCCTCCTACAATGGTCCATTGGACTATCTGGTGGCACGGTCCAATCACCATTGCCCGGCCCGGTCCAGCGCAGACTCGTTTTGGCACCTTGGATTGGTCAATGGACTCCAGCCGTTGCTCAGTGGATAGAGACGGGAAAACGGGTTGACTTAAGAGGCTGATTCTCAGTCTTAATAAAGAAGAGAGAACAGCCCGCGGAAGGAGGAACAGGGAGGGAGACGAGCAATAAGGGAAATACACAATTTTTTCATCGACGCCATGGCAACCCTCACTGACTCTGCAAATCGCGTCTCGACAGCAAGAAAAGTCATAACTTGTAAAGGTAGGCTAGTAGCAGACATGCCTGAGAGAGCGCATCTTCTTCCTATTTTCACTTCCGGATAATATCGTTTTCCCTTTTTTTCCGTTTTGAAGCTGCGGTTCTTTATGGCCCCGGAGAGCCGCTCGTCATCGAAGAGATCGAGGTCGATCCCCCGAAGGAGATGGAAGTCCGCGTCCGGATTCTGTTCACCTCAATCTGCCACAGTGATCTGTCTATCTGGAAGGGAGAGGTATAGAACTTATCGGAAAGTTCTCACTCTGAAATAATCAAAATTCGTCGCAATTGAAATTCCCGTTTTTTATTGCACCCTCACAGAACCTTGCCATGAACGCCTTTCCTAGAATTCTTGGCCACGAAGCATCTGGGTCTGCTCTTTATCTCTCAATCTCTGTCTTTCTCTTTCTAACTCGTCGACTGAATGGTTAATTGAAGGGTGGTGGAGAGCGTCGGAGAAGGAGTGACGGATCTGAAGGAGGGAGACCACGTGCTTCCAATATTCGCAGGGGAATGCGGCGAATGCGCCTACTGCAAGTCCGAGAAGACAAATCTCTGCGGCAAGTTTCGGGTGAATGCATTCAAGACCGGCATGACTGTGGACGGGAAGACGAGATTCTTCACCGTCTCAGGCCGGAACCCTATTCACCACTTCCTCAACACCTCCACCTTCACCCAGTACACCGTCCTCGATTCAGCTTGCGTCTTAAAGATAGATCCCACGGCTCCCCTACGCGAGATATGCCTACTCAGCTGCGGCGTATCCACCGGTACCCGTCTCGGGAAAAAAAGTCTTCTGGCGGTGAAAGAGAATGTATACCTAACGGTTAAGTTATTTTTAACGTTCAGGCGTTGGGGCGGCGTGGAATACAGCAGACGTTAAAGAGGGCTCGACTGTGGCAGTATTCGGACTAGGCACCGTGGGGCTTGCGGTAAGATTAAATTTCCTCTAGCAAGATGGGATAAAGTCTTCAGTTGGAACGTCACTTATCTTGGCTATAGGCTGCAGAAGGGGCCCGCCTGCGAGGAGCCGCTAAAGTTATAGGCGTCGACGTCAACTCGGAGAAGTACGCCATCGGTATGACAATGCGTTGACTTTCTCTGGGAGAATGCGTTGACTTTCTCTGGGTTTGGTCTCACAGCAAAGGAGATGGGAGTTACGGAATTCATCAATCCCGGACAGCACAGCGAGCCAGTCCACGAAGTACGAACTGTCCCCCCCCCCCCCACGTGCTTCGTCGTATCTGAGGCGTTGACCCAGATCAAGTCTTTTGGCGCAGGTAATCAGAAGCCTGACAAATGGCGGCGTTGACTACAGCTTCGAGTGTGTCGGCAATGCTGCCGTTCTTAGAGAGGCCTTCTTGTCGACTCACGATGTAATATGACAAACTTACCGTTTTTAGGCGAGTTCTGGCTTCTGAGTACTGGATTTTACAGGGATGGGGGCTTTGCGTTGTACTGGGGGTCCATATTTCTCCGCAGCTGCTTCCCCTGCATCCCATGGAGCTTTTCGATGGGAGGAGGATCACTGGAAGCATCTTTGGCGACGTTAAAGGGAAATCTCAGCTCCCGGATATCATCGCCAAGTTCATAAACGGGGTAAGTTATGTCCTTTTCTCTCCTCGTCGTCCACGTGATCACGCTTTTTTTGTAATCACCAAATTGGGACTTCTCTTTCTGCCTCTTAATTTAAAATATACGCGCACGTTCTTCGTTCATCGGGCTTCTCTCTTCTTCTCTTGCAGACCCTTAAGGTCGATAAGCTAATAACACACGAGCTACCATTTGAGGAGATCAATACGGCGATGAAAATGCTTGAAGAAGGGAAGTCCCTTCGCTGCGTACTCAGTCTGTGATTCTCTTCGTCCTGGCGTTGCCCAGGTTATTGATCTTGGCTCGTGTTAGATTGATGGATGTAAAAAATAAGGAAGTATTCAACTCCCAATTGGACCATGATCTTGTTGCTAGTTTTTTCCTGAATCATCTATATTGCTGATAGTTTTTATTGTGAGCACAGGGAACCTGTACACGAAGTAGGAATGTGTCCAAAATCTATTGTGCATGATCTCCCTGTAAAATAGTCTACTGTATTTGTCCAATGGTTTCATTTGAGCCAAAAATTTACCATGTTAAGGCTGGCTGAGGAAACTTCTACCAAATCTCATAGGGAGGTATTTGCCTCCATTGTCGTCGACTTGGAGAATGATGATGGCAAGATAGAAGACTTTTCTCGTTACCACCTTCTTACAAGCATTTTCATGGGACTTCTATTTGTGAAAGAGTGTCAATCACTCTGCATGATGTGAAAGCAACCCTAGTGTCCAATCGCATTTTAGATGGAGGATAGCTGGTGGAAGTGAAGAACAGCAAGATTACGATGCTTTTATGTCTAAAGAGGGTCTTAAATAAAGAAGTATGATAAAGACATGGCAAGTGAAATTTTTCTTTCAGTTAATACTATTAGAAAGAAATATGAGTGGATCTTGGATTCAGCATGTATGCTAGATGTAGACATCTTCCATAGTAATGAAGCTATTGATGTGGAGTTTTTTTTATGGGAATGATGCTCCATGCAAGATCATTAGGATTTGGTAACCAAAGATCAAGATCTATGATATGGTTGAGAGAAATTTGACAGAGGACAGCCATTTTCCTGAACTTGAAGAAGAAACTTGATGCAAGACTCCTTTAATTCAAGAGTATCAAAATAGGCTACAGATTTCATTTCCTACCAGCCTCTCACACAGTAAACTTCTCTCTTTCAATGATGGTATAGCCTCATTTTCTTCAAACTAAACATGAGAAAGGCAAGCAAAAATTGCAATTCAGGACTAAAATATATGATCACAGTTGTTATATTTATACCAAGGTAAATTCTTCCATTGGATAGTTTTTTTTATAAATTTCTAGTTGCATTCTTGCCCTCAAACCCATCATCAGGTATTGTGCATAAAAGGTTGTAAAGACATACGCAATCGAGGGGTTACTCGGTTCTATTCATTATGTGCCATCTCTTCATTTTTCTGTATAGTTAACTACTTCATTTATCTATACACAAAATGTGCATCAAATATACATAATATCTTGAAATCTTGATATGCTCGGTGAAGTGTCGTTTCAAAACAAGTTTATGTACCCCTATGGAGTTCCTCGCATTAAGAGAATGATGAACTCCATCATGTGTGTTTTTCATCATTTTTGTGCATCAATTTCATGCAATAAAATATAGTTTCTTACTTAGTATACTGTAAGAAAGGATAAAATCCACATCGACTTGAAGTAATGAGGTTAGTTGTTCAAAAGAAAAAAGAAGGCAAGGGAATATGAGTGAGTGAGAATGAAGCATGTGAAGGTGAGTATGAGAAATAATTTTGAGTTTCTTTTATAGTAAAGATAGAAATTATAATCTAAAGTGAAAATTCAAATGAGGATAAAAAAATGGCAAGGAGAGAAAATTTGCTTGGATTGAGAGATGTATCGATGAGCAGAAATGGCAAGTGGAGAGATACAAGTGTGTGGTGGCGTCAAAGATACTAGATTACAATAAAAAGAAAAAAAACTAAAAATAAAACACATATCTACTGCTTATAGAGATGTTCACAGGCCAAAATCCAATCCAAACTGACGCACAAACCATGTTGTCATGTCCATCCTAGGCCGAGTGATGCTCGATCCACTCGATCACGATCTTCGCTTGCTTCCTTCTACAAGACATAATTGAGTATTAAAAATTATCCTCCTTTGGCCTTGACCTCCTCTCTATTTCCTTCTAGTATCTTGATGCTAAGAGAGAGTAGCCAAAAAAAGTGAGGAGAGAGAAAATGAAGGCTTTTATAAGTGGGTTACTTATAGTTTTAGAGTAAAGAGGGGTAAAAGAGTCCAATCATTAAAATGATTTTTTTTCTGACTTGATTCTTCAATCTTAAGATAAGAATGGATAGACAATAAAAAGATGAATCTAGCCATAAAATTTCAGCTGCAAAACTCTATCTACATCATAAGATACCGTGAGCTTAATTTAGAGAAATCTTAATTGTTTGATTGAGATTGTGTAAGAGAGTGTGCCATGTGGCCCACGTGACACCAAAAAAAAGGAGTGACAGCCTTTATAAGTGCAAAAGGGGCTTTTTTGAAAAATGAACTCAGAAATTTCAGGACATTTGTCCCGCCGAGTGCGAGCCATGGCGCGCACGTTGAACGTATCTTGGCAGGTGCTACAGTACCCGTCGAGACGGTTGTGCACTAGCGCGCGAGGTCCTCCCAAAACACGCGCCTCGCACGCCATGGGGCACATGCTCAGCAGGTGCTACAATACCCGCCGAATGCGAGCCATGGCACGCATGTTGCACGTTGCTACAATACCTCGCACGCCATGGGGCACATGCTCGGCAGGTGCAACAATACCCGCCGAGCTGTGTGCAGCTGGCGCACTGTGGCACATGCTGAAGGGTGCCATTGCACACCACTGGGCACCACCTCGGCGGGTGCCACAATACCCGCCGAGTGTGCACCAAGTGTGCGCACTGGGTGCTCTCCCCTGCGCTCCATGGCTGCGCCACGCGCACCAGCCATGCACGGGGAGGGCAAATCACCTCCCACACATTTTCCCCCTTGCGGAAAGGTTGGGTTTGATTGCAAAGAAGAAACCCTAACCCTTGCTTGGGTGGCAATCGTGTGGGCGACTTGCTTGAGCAAAAGGCAGCGGCGGCCTAGGGGAAGTAGAGAGTGTCTCCAGGCAGGTTGAAACCTAGGACATCTTTGGGGGCGTCAATGGAGGATATGCAGCGTGCCCTATGCGACTAGCATGATCTGTGGAAGCAGAGGGTGAGTGTGCGATCTGCGTGAGCAGAAGGTGGCAGTGCAACCTTTATGAGTAGACGTCAGTGAGCAGAGGACAACGTGAGCATAGTGGGCTTAGGTTGCTACTGTAGATGGTGATCATGAGCATAGGATGGCGACAAGACCTGCACAAGGGGAGGCACAAGCATATGACATCAAGCGGAGGGCGGGTGCATGACCTACACGAGCAGAGAAAAATACTGGCGAAGATCAGCCTAGGTGTGGCCTGGATGCTAAGCGAGGAAGACCCAATGATGCAAAGCAAAGGGCAAGATCAAGCGAGAAAAGAAAATATGGTGGCGCGAAGTAGAGGGAGTCACAGGGCAAGTTAAACGCTAGGGCCTTCCCTTGTGCATTGGTGAACTGTTAAAATAAGGAAAGAGAATTCCATCTTCAAGACATATACTAATAAATCCAAATTGTTATTCTTAATCACTGAATTTTGGCAAGAGACTAGAAATTTTTAAAGTTGGTATGAGATCCTAATTTGATATGTCTAAAATCATGAAAAAATTATTAAAATTCTCTTTTATTTCAAATAATTTTTTGAGAAATTGCATCCCATTATAAAATGCAACATATTTAGGATTTCATACATTCTAGTTGCATGCATTAAATTGTGCTAGGGTTATTTCCTCATGAAACATTATTCTAGTAATCCATCCCATTTTAGTGAGGGAATAGAATTTAGACTCCCATAGTGGATTAAGATCACCTCAAGATGATACAAATCATGAGGTCTATTCCCTCTAGGGGAATATATATTAAGGGCACAATCGCACAACCTAAGAAATCAAATGTTAGAAGTTTTATTGATGTGATATGGTGAGCATTTAGTGAATTGAACATGAAATTTTCCTTCTCCTGCCTTACACTATTTGGATATTCTTGGGGATTGAATCCTCATTAATTGTTCTTCGACAGAGTAGAGGGGAAGGCATCAAATCATAGGTATAAAGTCATGATGTTGGACTTTCCTACACCATCATTCCAAAACATCATTTTAACTATATACACTACCCAACTCCCATTTGTCGTCTCTTTCCAAATCACCCTGAAATTTGGTTATCAGTATTTTATCTCATATTTCTTTCACTCATGGGTATCATGCTCCCTAATATAATGTATTCTTTGTGTATGTTATAAATTTCTCCTTCACATTCTTCCATGCTTTGTTCCCCATCATGTATCTTTCTCCATATTCTCCCACTATTTGTCTCCTCTTAAGTGGGATGTTTTAGCTCTTTTGTGAAATCTTCCAAAAAAAGGGAAAAAAGAAAAATAAAAAAGACAAAAGAAAACAATTGGTGTTTATTTTGGGAGAATTTCATTTTTACGCATCTCTTATTCTATTATGACACAGCCTTGAATTCCTTTATATCCTTCATTTCTATCATCTATTTATGAATATAAGAATCATGACTAGTGCCTAGCCATTCATTCTAGACCATTACTGCCACCAATTCAAACCACGTCTTCTAGTCTATCACCAGCCACTCCATTTTTTTTCCTTTTCTTTCCTTCACCTAAATAAACCATGTTGTCGCACATCTTTGTGTTCATCCTAAATTCAGTGATAAATTTCCATTTGCTCCTTACATGTCAAAGTAGCTAACCACTAAGAGAGTTAATCACATATGTTTAGAGAAGGTGGGGAATTACATCTATTGTTTATAGGTGAGAATCTTTTCGTGTCCATAGCATCATACCAAGAAATAGGCTCAACCTTCACTATTTGTGAGCTCGTTCCCAAAATCCAAAGATTTTGACTGAGAGAATGGAATCTGGACTTTGATTGGTGGCCAACTATCAAGGTTTGATTGATATGTTGACACTTCACATTCAGATTTTCCAAGATTGAAAGGTTAAAAGGACAGCTACAGGTGAACCTAAGGGGATTTTCTAAGGGTCTAGCAATGAGTAAAGCAGACGGTGTTTCTCAAACATAAATTTGGAATATAGTATGTATTAATATAAGATGATTTATAATTTATAATCAAGATCTAAAAAATGATTGTTCGTGAATTATGTGAATTCATGTGATATTGTGAAATCTGTACTGAGATGAATAAATTGATGAGAAGATACTTACAAGTACTTAAAATGTCCTTCGTTGGATTTTATTTATTTGGAAACTAACCCCACTTGAATTTGTTATTCAAGTGGTGACTACCTAGTGCCATTTTAAATTTTCTGTTGTGCAAGAAAAAAAAATTATTTTGAAGCTTGAGTAGCCCTAAAAAGAGAGAAGGCTTGTGTACCCAAATGAGGATGAAATAAATTTAATTTATTCCAATGGATATGAAAAAAATTGATGAAAAATGGGGCAGGGATCATCATCAATTCATGAAGACGAAAATGATCCTGAAAACAAGCAACATCCCTAAAAATCGCATCATCCTACATAAGAAGGAAGTTTTTTCAACTAAAAAAGTGAATTTGTGGATTGAAGCACCAAGGAGGAAGTCTACCTTAGAATTCAAAAAATATATCTCTCTTCTCGCCATTATATATTATATTTTTCATAACAAACTTATCACCTATGTCCTCTTCTCTTCTTATATCTTGATCTTCAAAATACAATACGTTTTCAAAACTTATGTTCCTTTTGAATTGAAATGTATTAATCCCATAAAAAGGTGATCAATAGACATTATAGATATTTTAAAATTAGTTATATTTCTTCTATTGACATCAAAATCAACGCATAAAGTGGCTCATAAGACTGCAATTTTAGACACTCAATTGTTTTATATTAGACTCACAACAAGATAAATTTCTTCTTTTCATATTTATTCCTTTCATTTTGTATTTTTGGACTTTGAAACCAGGAAAGGATTGGTTTCCTCATTGACAGAGAAAAGACATTTACATTTCTTGTGGGGGATGAACTCTCTTCCTCACCTCATCTCTTTGACAACCAAAAAAAATCTTTATTTCTTTGCAATTATTGCCTTAGTCACCTAAGAATGTTTAGGCTTCAAGAGCCAGTTATACATATTATTATTGGTCATTGAGGCATCATTGTTCTACCTATCATTGTCTCTCCCTTCTTTGGAGTTCAAACACTTTTGATTGATATCATGACTTCCATATTTGCAGTCCACAAAAACCAAATCTATATTTAGTTTTAGTTACTGTAAGGTTTTTTTTATAACTTTTCGTAAACATGTTTGTCTCGCTTGCTCAAAGTTTCCACCCAAGCTGTTTCGAAAGAGAAAACTATATCAATAAAATATTACCCAGCTCTTGGTTTTAATAAGATTCTTTTCAATGTCAATGCCTTGGAATTAACTAAAAATAGCTTCATAATGATTAATTTTCATTGATCATCATTCATAAAACCAGTTTTCCCTACACATCAAAAAACGGTGTTACTGAAACAATGTGTAGAAAAACATCCTTGATTTGATTTACACTATTTTGATAGAGATGAGGATTCCTCATTACATTTTGAGCAAATGGAGATTTAATCAACATCTATCTGAATGACCTTGTTTCATCTACTATTTTGGTTTGAGGCTTTCCTTTACATTACTTTCTTCCTATAGCTCAAATTTTTGCTTTATATCTGAAGTATATTTTATGTTAAAATTTTGTCATAGAATTAATAAATTTCATACAAGCACCTATAATTTCAAATCTCACTTCAGTATAGAATGAGTGAGGTCCAATTCACAGAGAACATAGGTCTTGAGATATGGAGTAGAATCTTATGAATATAGAGAGTTCAGAAGGGGGTTGAGGGGGACCTCAACAGCCCTGTACAATAAGGTGAGTACCATCCTCAAGAGAGGGGGAGAGAGAGAGAAATAGAAAGCAGAAAAAGGAGAACTACAATTACTCTATCAGGCCTAAATAGGCCCGGTCTCATACCAATAGAAGATGAATTTTATAGAATTTTATATTTATTACATTGTATGGGATTTGTACATTCATTTGGCACATTGGACCTATTGAGTCTCTCCTAGTCACTCTCTCTCTCCCTCCCTCCCTCCCTCCCTCTTCACCCTCTACATTGTACAAGGGGTATGGAATAGTAAATCTGAGGCTCAATTTTCTTCGATCAACTTGGGAGGGATTTTGAGACATCCAAGGAGAAGCTAATTATGAAATTATTGTTTACAAAGGATATGGAATATGTGAGCTTGCAGATGTACATGACTTGGAGACACTAATACAAACAAAGATTTTCTTCAATTTACTTCACAAGACAAGGCTGGTGGATTTTAAGCTAGACTCTCATCGACTTACTAGGATGCCGCATCATTCATCCAAATCAATATTTATGAATGACTTGGAAGTTTATTTATTGGAAAATTGGCAAGTGTGGATATTGATTATATATGTGAAATATTTTGGAAAAGTTTATTTATAAAATTTTGGGCCTAGGCAGGTACATTGGATGATAAGTATGCAAGTGCATTAATATTTCGAGCAATCTCTAGCAAACTTGGTTACATATGGAATTTATCAAGACATGAGATATGTTTTTAATCATGGTGGTGGAATATTTGCCACAATGACAAAGACATGTGTCTCCATGCCAAGTATGGAGATGAAGTGCACACATCAAAGACCCAAGTTGTTTATGTCATGATATGACATGATTCTCTTTTCATGGAGCTTGGGTTTCATGGTCATAATCCCATGAAAATACACTCTGACAACCTGGTTTCTATCTTTATTACTCACTTATCTTATTAAATGTACCCCCATCTTCCTTATATGCATCTTCTTCACTCATCTACGTTTCCCAATTTCAAATGAATAAATTGGAACCGATTTTATTTACATTATTGACCATCTTAGTCCATCCAGTGTCTGCAAAATGCAGTCCATCTCCGGATGCGACCTGCTCTCTGCAACAAAGACGTGCAACCCATCTTCAGTTTCCACCCAGCTGCACCCCGGTTCTTTCTTCACTTTCTCCTCTTTCATCCTGCCTCTTATCTCTCCACTCTCCTCCCACTCGCTCTGCGCAGCGAGTACATTTGGACAGAGCCACAAGATTCCCTTCAAGCAAACCCCCAGCAGCGAATCCTACGCCGTCGCATCCACGGAGCCTGCAAGCGTTTAGAAAAGAAGTCCGCATCGAGGCTGTCGGCGACATTTTCTCCATTAAAACTGAGGCTTCCTCCAGATGACCTTTCCTGCAGAGAAGATCGACCAGGCAGCTGTAGTGCTCCGCTTTGGGAGAAATCCCATAGCGCTCCTTCATCAATCGGAAGATCTCCCACCCTCTTCTAACCAACCCGCCATGGCTGCACGCCGACAAAACCGCGAGGAAAGTGACGTCATCCGGCTTCATCCGCAGCTCCTGCATGCGCTCGAATAAAGTTAGCGCCTCGGCCGCGGAACCTGATCTTGCGTATCCCGCGACCATAGTCGTCCAGAGGACCGCGTCTTTAAAAGAGAATTCTTCAAAGACGAGTGTTGAGTCTCCCATGCAGCCGCATTTAGCGTACATGTCGACTACCGCGTTGCCCACGATGATATCGGAGTGGAACCCGCGCTTGATGATGCCCGCGTGGAGCTGGATCCCTTGCCGTAGAGAAGCGATAAACCCGCAAGCATCAACAGCGATAGCGTAGGTGAAGTTATCAGGGTTGATCCCGTTGGATATCATTCTCGAAAAAAGACTCAAAGATGCTCCCGCTTGCCCGCATTGTAGATAACACGAAATCATCTCGTTCCAAGCGATAATATCTTTTTTGTTTACTGAATGAAAGAGCTTCTCCGAACTGCTCAAATCTCGGCATCTGGAGTAGAGATTGAGCAGATTGTTGTACAGAACAGGTTCGATCCCGTGATGGGTGCTTTTCTTGAGGAGACGCGCGTGGATTTCTCGACCGTTGGAGAGAGATCTAAGGCCGGAACAAGCGCTCAGAGCTCCGGAATAGGAATATGAATTTGGGGAAATTTTAGAGAAGATCATTCTACTGAATACGTCCAGCGATTCTCTGTAAAATCCGCGGTGAGCGTAGCCCACGATCAGGGAAGTCCACGAAACCACATCTCTGTTGGTCAATTCCTCGAACAGATTCCTCGCCTCTTTTAAATCGCTGTTTTCTTTAATCGCTAGACTCATCAAAGCAGTAATCAGAACGGTGAAATTACTAAACCCGAGCTTGACGATGAAAACCTGCACCATTTTCCTTGCATAACAGGGAATTTCCTCCGCGGCTTTCAGAGATCTGGAAATTGTGAATTCGTCGATCTTTTCTCCATATCGAGGCTGGAGCAGAAAAGACAGGATTCGCATCCTGGCTCTTTCTCTCTCGACAATGGGTATAGTCAAGTGGCCAAGAGTTCTCAATCCGAAGCAGCTTTGCTTGATGATTAAACAGCAGAAGAATCCGCTCACCGCGTTAGAGATTTTCGATTCTGCTTGCGTCAGATACCCTTCTTACCGCCACAATAACTCCTCATACGCCGCCATTATCGACGTCCTTGGCTCTTCAGGCCGAGTTAGAGAGATGAAAAGCGTGATCGAGCAGATGAAGCAAGAATACTGTCATTTCAGCGACTGGGTCTTCTCAAAAATCATCCGCACGTATGCTAAGCTAGGCGAGATCGATGCATCCGTCTCTCTGTTCCGCCAGATGCCTCAGTTTATCTGCGTTTCTTCGTCAGAATCTTTTCATACTGTATTAGAAATATTGATCTCGGAGGGTGATTTAATGGAGGCATTTAAAGTGCTCGAGGAAAGTAGCGAAAGGGTAGGCTTCAAGGTGCGGGTTAAATCTCTGAATCTACTCATTGGAGCTCTTTGCCAGAAGAAAAGATCCGATCTGGGCCTCGAAATTTTTCACGAAATATCGGAGCTCTGTTACTTTCCTGAAAGAGAAACTTACAGAATTCTCATGAAAGGACTCTGCGAGGACGGAAGATTGGAGGACGCAAAGCATCTTCTGTACTCCATGCTGTGGAGGATCTCGCAGAAAGGCTGCGACGCTGATGTCATCGTTTACCGAACTCTGATAGAGTCGCTATGTTCAGAAAAACGCTTCGCCGAAGCTGAAGAGATTCTGGGTAAAGTTTTGAAGAAGGGATTGAGAAAACCCAGTAGCCGGAGAAGTTTTCAGATTTCTAGTCTTCAAGAAGGGAAATCGGAGATCATAAACAGAGTTTTGGCGTCAGGAGGAGTACGGAATTCGGGAAGCTATAGCGCTGTTATCGCTGATTTATACTCTGAAGGAAGCATACTCCAAGCAAACGAGCTTTTCGAAGAAATGCTTCGCAGAGGATTTAAGCCGTCGGATTCTTTATATGAGGCGAAGGTCTCGGCGCTTTGTGGAATAGGCAGATTGCGGGAGGCGGAGGAAGTGGTGAGAGAGAGATGCCCGAAGAGGGTTTTGCCGCGTCTGTTAGGATATATAATCGGTTGATGGAGGGTTTATGTAGGGGAGGGATGTCCGAGAAAGCGGAAGCTTATCTACGTGTCATGAATTCTAGAGGTGACAAGGAGACGTATGAGATACTGGTGAATGGGTTTTTGCTCAGAAGGGAAGGCCGTTGAGGCGAGTAGGGTTATGGAGAGGATGATGAGGAGGGGATTCTTGCCGGAGAAGGAGGTTTATGATCGGATTATTGTTGGGCTTTGCTCTGCGCGGAAGGTGTTCGACGCGGTGCTCTGGCTGGAGGACATGGCTTCTCAAGGAAGATCACCGTCTAGATCCGCTTGGTGCTCGCTCGTGTCACAGATCATCCATTGACCGATTTTCTTTTCTAGAAAAGTGAAAAAAAAAACTTACTTCACTTGGAAAATGAAATGCTAGTAGTGCTCTGAACTTTAATCACCCATGTTTAATGAAATTGAATTATGATGTATCTATGAGAGGTATCTCAAGTATATGGTAGAATTAATATATACTTTATCATCATATTACTTTATCATTCTGAAAGTCGATTTATTTATTCAATTATAAGTAGAATTCAATTATTCAATTGAAGATCTAACTTTGACCGTCCCTTGCCTTGCAAATGTCAAAGCAAAGGGACATGCAAATGGATGGTGAGTCATAGAGGATTGAAAACAAATGATTGAAATATATAGCCCCTAGATAATGAGGAAGCTACATCTTGAAGTTTCCTCCAAAGCATTTGTTTGACTCGCATATCTACGAAGTGATGAGAAACTAACCACTAGTTTTGAAGAGCTCAAAGGGTTGACTTTCTCTTGTGTCCATGACAAGTCAGTCAACTCCACGAAATATAAAGTTAAAACAATAAGAGAAAGCAAAAATCATTTTATTGATCGATTGGGTATTAATACCCTGCAGGGTAAGACCTAAACTAATATGGGAGTGCATTAGGTTTGCCTATCTGATTTGGAGATTTTAACCTCACTTATACCAAGAAAACTAGTTCACTTTGGTTCCCGCATTCAAGTGCGCCAATGGGTTTTATTATAGTTCAAGATAGGCCTTTATTCCATTTCCACATTACTCCAAAGAGTTGCATGTCAATCGAGAGGCTAATTGGTATACCAAAAAACTTCCAGGTACTAGTATCCTAAATGGTATTAATTTACTTGATATGGAATCAGAGAAGGTAGACCACCTCATCTCACATATATGATGAAGATCAACACACTAAAGTTCCACCACACCAACTCACTAAAGTAGCACAAAATGGATTTTATTGTGATTATTACTAGACCCTAAGCTGAAAAGCCCTAAAAAGCGGGTGAGAAAACCAAGAGAAGGGTTATCTTTTCTATAAATTTTCAACGATTCCTTAATTATTTTCTCATTATTCTCATGTGAAGCTTAGACAAATTTCATATAATAGACGAGATATTCAAGCTCCTCATGTCAGTTGACAAATCGAGACCGAGTGGTCGTTGAAAACACACGGTCAAGAGTCAAAATAAAGTCCAAACTTACCAATTTTAAGAATAATTCACGATTTGAGGGGTATAATGGTAAATAAGGGTCGAATCCACTTAGAATTAGGGAAATTTCTTATGATCTCTTTGAATTTGATCAAATCGGACAATGAATCGATGATAGAAATTAGGTAAATGGATATTTTATGCAAGAGGACTCAAAGACGAATCCACAGAATCAAAAATCAATGAATTTGACTTTGATTTCGCGGAGAAATCGAAGATTGAACATAGGTGGATTTTCCAAAAATATAAAGAGCGACAAACCGAAAATAAGATCTCAATTAAAGTAAATTACGATTCTAAAATGAAATTAAATGTTAAACAAAGATAGATTAGGATAAAACACGATCCCTAGCCCACAATTACGATCGAATTGATCCAATTAATATCCGAAATCAAGGCTATTCATCAAAATTCAGAAATCACGATTCGTGAAGTTCATGCATCGATTTCTTCCTCGTCGCTCGTCGAAATCTTGATCTTAAGCACTACGTGGACGCGGAAATGAGTCTAGAAGCTATTGGGATCAAGAGATTTAAGAGATTTGGTGTCTAAAACAATTTGATTTACTCGAATTTCTCTCGAATACTTTACAATCTCGAAGAACGTCTCACTTTATAGGGTGATTTGGGCGTAACCATCCAGGCTTCATTAAATCCGCAATCAATGGCTTTGATAAAATGCATCGGATGTGAATTGTTACTGTTAAATCGCAGCTTTCGGATTGCCGATCGACCACTGAGATGGAGCCACATCGCATGCGTTATAAAACGCATCAAAACGCTCGTCGTTGGATCGTGATCGAAGGCTCTTGATGCGTTTTTTGTCAGTTTAATCTCAACCATTATAACTCCTCTTAATCAACAGTTGAGATTAAAACGTAATCCAATGAATCCAATTTCTCCACGTACCCCCCTCACTTAAGGGAAGATTAACGGCTTGAAATCCTCCACAGGCTACCACGTTGCCTCCCCGCCTTGTTCGTTGATCGCGACACGATCGGACGATCCAGATCGCGCCACGTCAATTAATTCTGGAAAAATAATCTGAAAAATCGATTTTAATTAGAAAAATTGATTATTTTAATTCCAGAAATTCCTTAGAAATTCATTAAAAATTCTGAAAAAATCTAAAAAAATCCCTAAAAATTAGAAAATTCATAACTTTCAAATTATAACTCCAAATTAATCCAAATTTCTTTCATTTGATCATAAATTTAATTATCTATC
Organism: Lemna minuta; assembly: GCA_024174645.1. NCBI lineage: Eukaryota > Viridiplantae > Streptophyta > Magnoliopsida > Alismatales > Araceae > Lemna > Lemna minuta. The sequence goes on along the minus strand of CM044103.1, from coordinate 10,537,746 downwards.
ATTCTAAAAAGTCAATTTTAATAAATAGCAAGATATTTAATTTCTATTTTAAAAATACATTCATTTCTTTTAAGATTTAAAACTTTAGAAAATAAAAATGAATGCATAAAAATGATTTCTCTTATTATTTAACTTTAAAAACTACTTATAATCTCAAGTAAAGATGGGTTAAGAAATTATTAATCTTCAATTCATCATAATTAACCCTAAATTAATGTATTTTGAGATTATAATGACTTTTTCATATAATGATAGATAAATACTCATAAATATGATAACATGCATAGGAATAAAATCTTTTATGCCTTAATATGCATTAATAATCATGTATTATCATGTCTAATTAACATGTTATCATCAGTCCCACTAGAAGACAACTTTTTCAAAAGTTGTTCTTCCACCTTGTCAACCACTAAGTAGTCTAGCATACAATTATATTGAAGATCAATCAACAAAAAATCTGACCCCCTGACGAGACGAGACCGCGAGGTCGTCGATTTCACACGGTCTCGTGTCAAAAATTATACCGAACTTACCAATTTGGGGAATTAAGAGAGAATTGAGGGGTATAATGGTAAATACGGGTCGAATCCACAGGGAATTTAGATATTTTCGATATATCTTTTAGAATTTGGTCAAATTAGACGATGAATTGAGGTGAGAAATTAGGGAAAATGGTGTTTTTGGAAAGAAGATTCGAAAGATCTATCCGTGGAATCAAAAAAATCACTCGATTTGGATTAGTAATCACGGAGAAATCAAAGATGGAAGTGGAGAGGAAATTTTTCGGAATCGCGAAGAACACACTTGAAATTAAAAATGAAATTAAACTTAAATTAAAGTCCTAATCCTAAAATTGATGATACACGACGATAGATAAGAGGATAAACTTGTTTTCTAACCCGAGATAACGATCAAATCGATCCAATTGATCGCCGGATCGACGGCTCTTCATTCCGCGAATTCAAAGCGTGAACATCGGTGTTCAAGAGACAAATTCTCCTCACTCGATCGGCGAAATCTCTCTTATAAACACTCCGTGAGGCGGAATCTTGTCTAGAAGCGATTACAGAGAGAGATTCAAGAGAAAATGCAAATAGATAGGTCAATTAGATCGAAACTCCCAAGAATACATCAAAAAGCGACGAAGAACAAGGCTATTTATAGCAAATTTGGGGCGTAATCAGTCCGATCATTTAGATCGACGGTTACGATGAAACGGTCCACGATGGACCGTTTCGATTAAGTCGTGGCCGTCGGATCTTGATGGACGGCCACGATTTAATCAAATAAAACGCTTATAAGAAGCGTTTTGATTAATCGCCGTCGGATCGCGATCTAACGGCTGAGATGCGGTCCGCGTGGATGCATCTCGGCCGTTATAACGCCTGGAAAAACGCACGTGTTGATTGATCTTTTGGTGTGCCATGAGTCCACGCGATCAGCGCATGAGATGCCGCCACGTGGCTTTAATCCAGCCGTCATAACTTCCATTAATTCGCACGTGTTTGATAATCTTTGGTGGACCGTGCTCCACGCGATCGACGTCCATCGATCGATCGGCCGCGCGATCCGACGTCCCTCCTCGCGCCACGTCGCCTGAAAGGTAAGAAAAGTGTGGGATTTAGTCCCACACGGAGAAAAATGCAAGAGCATGTCGGGTATATAATACCCGACATATAAGAGGGTTAATACCCTCCCCCACTAGGCGAGGCTGAAGACCCCTTTTACTACTATATGTAATAATAATAATATATAAGATATATACGCGCCACGTAGGCGCGTTGCGCGGGTCCACGTGGCGCTGCCACGTGGCCTTGCGTGCCAGGTCGCATCCACGCGGGCCCCGCGCCCGATTTTTTAATTTTTTTATTTATATTTTTATTATTAAAAATCGAAAATTTAAATCAGAAAAATCAGAAAAAAATCCAGAAAAAATCCCTAAAATTGTAAAAATCATATCTTTTAAAATACAACTCCAAATTAATCCAAATTTCTTTCATTGGATCTGAAATTTAATTATCTATCATTCCAAAAATTCAAAATATTTAAATAACAAGAGTTTTAATTTATATTTCAAAAATACATTCATTTTTAAAAGATTTTAACTTTAGAAAATTAAATGAATGTTCATAAAAATGATTTCTCTTATTATTTAACTTTAAAAACCATTCATAATCTCAAGTAAAGATGGGTTATAAAATTATTTATCGTTAATTCATCATAATTAACCCTAATTTAGTGTATTTTGAGATTGTGACATAAATATGCATAGAATGATAGAAATGCACTCAAAGTATGATAACATGCACATAAATGTAATGTTTTATGCCTTAAATTGCATTAATAATCATGTTTTATCATGTTAAGATTGCATGTTATCACCCCCCCCACATATATATATGCATAAATTGACTCCACTTCCTTAGTATCTCTTTGAAATCACTCCTTCCATGAATGGCTTGACCCTGAAAGCCATGCTGGTCCCTTCCAACTCTCTTCATGTTGTTTTGTGTCTTTGAACCTTGTCATTGATCCACCTTTTCTATAAGCAAATCCTTTGGTCTTGCATTGTAGGATCTTGCAAGATAGACAATAAGAGCACACAAGTTACATTTCTTCAGCCATCTCCCTTGACTCCTCCTTGTTCAATAATGTGTCTTAAAGAGAGTCCACATACCCTCATAGTCAAGTATGACTCACTCAAAGTCAAATCATGATCGAAATACAAAGTTAAAAAAAGCAAAGTGAGAAAATATGACTATGAGCATAAAAAGGAACTAAAAAAAAACTCAAACTAAAATAATCTTTACTCCTTTTCCTTTGACTAACTTTGAATTTTTAAGGTTGATTTTAACTTTGACTTTACAACCAGCTCTAACTACTTGTTGTGAATTTCACTCTTTCTCCACCTTTGATTGTATGCTTCAACTTTGACTTCATCAGTTTGAACTTTCTAAGTATCAACTTTGTGAATTGACTTTTGAGCTTTGGCTTCGTCTTTTCTCTCCATTGTTACTTTGTGCTTCCTCTTTGGCTCTTTGCTTTTTGACTTTCTATCGACTATTTATTGACTTTCCATTTGTGTTTTAGTTTTGTAGGCTTTCTTCATGGTGAGAACTCTCTATATTTATATTTATTGAATTTGATTTGAACTACTAGTCTTGAATCTTCTAAGTCAACTAATCTACTTTCCTAAGTCCCTATTTAACCTTGATTAAAGACGGGAGGTAAAAAATTGGTGTGAATAAACTAAGACAAATATACCTTAAAGTGATTGATATAAAATACACTTGATTCACAATTAGAGCATGTTCAATGACAAGCCCTATTCCAAAATTGTATTTGTTATTGTACTTCCATGTGTTTCTCTAGTTTGCTTGATTAATTTTTTATACTATTCCAATTTTTCAACTCAATGTTCTAGATACAGTTTTTGGCTCTCAAATCTTCTTTGATCACTCTCTCCTACTCATTCAACTTCTTTGGATGATTTAAGCAACTTCTTGAGCTGGAAATAAGAATTTCCTCATCATGTGGATGAAGGAAATCATTTGGGGGGGGGGGGGTAAAAAAATCCCAATAAAACCTTGATGATTATACATATGTTCGACTTATTAAATGAGAATCTAGAAAAAAGAAATGTAGGAAGAATTTGACCCATTCCATGCACCGGACATATATCTTACCAAATTCATCTCTTTTTTGTGACTTGAAAATTTTACCCACTTCTTAAGTTTTTTTGGGATCTAAGACTTGATAAGCTCTCACAATCTTGATCAAAACATTAAACGCAAAGGAAGACATTAAATAAAATATTCAAATATCAAAGGTACCAAGAGCCAATGGTCCTATCATCTAGTCTAGATAGATGAAAATCTATATTGACAAGGTGTTAGTATTTGATACTCGATAGGACTTTTGAAATTTATATCAAAACATCAAACACAATTGATTACATTAAATGGATCTCCTCTTGAACACTCTTCACCAAGATAGAAAGAGAAGAAATGAGAGAGTTTATATAAGGCTTTCAAGGGCACCTTTTGTTATGATCATTCTCCCCTTATTTATGGACATTGGGTATGAGAGCTTTTCACAATAATCTTCATAATTATGTTGATATCCACCAATGTCTATAGCGTTTGTGTGTGAACCTCTAGGTTTATATATCTTTGTAGTTAATAACTATATAGACTAAACTATTGGGTTTTGAGGTCAATAAGCCTTCTAAAATTTTGATCAAAACATTGAATGCAGCGGAATACATTGAATTGAACATTCAAAATCTTGAAACATCAAGAACAGATGATCATATCATCTATTATATATGAGAAAAATATAGTTACATAGTTTACTTGAGGCAGTTCTTGAAGCTATTCAAGTGTCTAGCCTCTAGCGGTATGCACACGGTCTCCGAATAGTTGGATCTCCTCTTCAAAGCTCTTCAACAAGAGAGAAAGAGAGAGAATTCTCACGAGGCTTGTATGGGCACCTTGAGTTGTAGTTATTCTCTCCCTATTTATAGACATTTGGTATGTTTCTTTTTCATAAAAACCCTCATAATTATGTCTATATTCACCAACATCCATAGACCTTATATGTGTGACCCTCTAAGTCAATATATCTCACTAGTTAAAAACTCTATAAACTAAATAACACCTAATTGATCGACCTTAATTAATTATCTACATCAACATATAGATTAATTAATCAATGATCGATTAAACCTAATCGATAGGTTGAGTTGCTAGCCTATTGGGTGCCAAACTATACCATGTACTTTAAGAGATAGAGTATATAAAAACTCCCTTATGGAACCTTTCCATCATTGATTACCATGTATGTATAATCCTTCATCTGCACCAGAATCATGACTGACTTAGGTATGGTCAATTGTCAAAGTCTAATCGGTCACTTGAGTTAGTACTGATACATGTAGGAAATTATCAAGAACTCATCCGATATTCACACTACGTTGTGCATGGATTTCATTGCATCTCATTCCTTGAGTCAATATCCTCAAATACGAAGGACAGATGATCATATCTTGATCATACAATCATCTTTGTGGACTTCATGTCGTATCCAATATATGAAGTTTTAGAGATCTCATGACTAGGGATTTCTAAGTCATAATCAAAACACGATCATCCATCCACAATATGTCTTTGGTGTTTCAAGTCAAATGACCATATACACAACCGTGACATGAATCAACTTGATCGATAATTAGGTATAATTACCATTCAGGGATTCATACGGATCAAATTAGTGAAATCTTTCTCCAAAGAGCACCTATTATCTATCCTTAGTGTTTCCACACCAATGGCTACAAGATCAGCCATACTTATCATATGAGTCGAATCAAATAGTGTTATTCTTTGTTGATGATTTGATGATTTGATGTCTCTCTCGAATATCTCATGAATATGAATGTTTAGAACATATGTTTAATGACTAGTGATCACTATATGATGGTCTCATCATAATTCATATAGTCATCACATATGCTCATGTACTTCATTACAAACATCACACAAGAATGACAATGATAGAATTTCATTTCAACGGACATAAACAAGATACATGAAAGTGTGATTGGCTTATTGGTCACATAATATCCATCATAAATGACATAATATTGTTTAAACTAATTAATTATCTATATAAATATATAAATTACTTAATTAATTAATGATCAATTTAACCTAATTGATAGGCCAAGCTGCTAGCATGTTGGCTGCCAAGCTACACCACATGCTTAGGGGATATGGAGTGTATAAAAACTCTCGTATAAAATCTTCCCACCATTGGTTGTTGTGTATGTATAATCTTTCATCCGCGCGAGACTCATGAATAACTTAGGGTATGGTTAAATATCAAACCTAATCGGTCACTCAAATTAGTACTAATGTATAGAGGAAATCATGAAGAACTCATTTTTTGATATTTCTATAACCTTGGCAAAGGATTTTATTGCATCCCATTTCTCAAATCAATTTCCTCAAATATGGAGGGAAAATGATCACATCTTGACCACTTAATCACCTTCACATACTTCATTCCTTATCTAATATATAATGTTTTGGATATCTAGTGGCTAAGGATTATAGGTTATACTCAAAATACAATTATCCATTCATAAGACATCTTTGGTGTCTCTAGTCAAAGGACCACGTACATAATATTGACATAAATCAAAATAATTGAAAGTTAGGTATAATGCCATTTAAAGATTCATATGGACCAATTCAGTGAAGTCTTTATCAAAATAACACATTATTTATCCTTAATGTCTTCACACCAATGTTCACATGATCAACCATAATTATCATATGATTTGGACGAGAGAGTGTTATTCTTTTTGGAAATATCGATGTCCTTCTTGGAATATCCCTCTAATAAGAATATTTATAATCTATTTTTAAAGGCTAGTGATCATTATATAATGGTTTCATCATAATTCACTTATTCATTTGATATGCTCATAGACTTCATTGTAAACATCACACAAGAATAAAATTGAATAAATTTTACTTCAATAAAGATAAACGAGATACATGAATGTGTGATTGGCTGGTAGGGAGCATCTGATGGTCTTGTAGAGGTTAGTCAATCTCATCTAACGATAGGAAGTTGAGTTGTGAATCAAGACAAAGACAAAAACATCATATGTCTCTATTCACATATGAGGCTTGATAAATCCCTCTAAATTTTGATCAACACATTAACTGCAGAAGAAGACATTGAATGGAATATTAAAAAAAGATGAAGCACCACTAATTGATGATTTTATTATCTAGTATAGATCAAAATTTATAACTAGAATGTTCTTTCAAGGCGTTCGTTGAAGTTGTTCAAATGTCTAACCTTAAATGTTATCAATGACAAGACGAATTTGTGAGGTCATTGAAACCATTTGAATGTGAGTCAAAACAATTTCTAAAATCACAAATTTAAACTTTTAATTAAGAATTGAATAGTTTAATGGTGAATAAGGGTCGAATCCACAAAGAAATATGATATTTTCGAGGTATTTTTCAAATTCGATCAAATCGGATGAGGAATTGAGGTGAGAAGTTAGGGATTTTAATAGAGTTATAAATAAAACTCCAAGACGAATCTACATAATCAAAAATCACTTGATTTTGATCAGTATTAGTGGAAAAATCAAGGAGCAAAATTTAGATAGAAAATTCGATCGTGAAGAGAGAGAAAACATAGAGAAATTATAAAATTCGACTAATCTAATCTTTAAAATTAAAATCTAAAGATATATAAAAAATCTCTCTAAATGAAACACATAATTTAACCCGAAATTGCGTTTGAAATGATCCAATTGATTGTCGAATCAAGGGCTTTTCATTCTACATTTTTGAAAATGAATTTTGGCATTCAAGAGGTGAAATCTCTCTATTCTTTTGACAAAATATCACTTTTAACCACTCCATGGACATGGAAATGAGTCTAGAAGAGGAAGAAAGCAAGATATTAAAGGATTGAGATGTCTAAACAGTTGATTACTTGAAACATCCAAGAATACATTTTCCATCGAAAGAGAGAGAGAGAGAGAGAGAGAGAGAGAGAGAGAGAGAGAGAGAATATACATAGACAAAATCTAGATGTGGCTATTGGATTTGGCAGTTCATCTTTGATCAATGACTTAGATGAAATGCCAAGGTGCAAATCATCAACCTTAAGTTGCATATGTTTGATTAGAAATGTAATGTTTGGATTAAGCTGCATTATTGTGTGAAGATCAATCATCGCATAATAGTAACCATTCGATCTTCATTAAACATTTGAAATGATGCCACACGTCCACGGAAGTCCATCGAGCGCATTTAATCTTAGTCGTTATAACTCCTTATATGAACAATTGAGATTAAAAATTTTTTAAAACATGAATCATCGCCCAATCAGAGTGCATTGTACTCCTTCGAGTAAGTGAAAATTGAGAGCTAAGATTAATCTTGAAGATCAGTTCCTCCTCGTTTTGTCACATCGCCTGAGATAAAATAAACAAAAAGATAGTCCCGCATGACAAAAACTAAGGAGAAAAATCACGTATATAAGGGGTGCGATCTTTAGTGGGTAAGCTTATATCCATTAATGGATGCTTAACCCACTAATGACGCATGCACACACACAAATATGTGTGGGCCACGTGGCTTGTGCACATGTCGCCATGTGGTGACATGTAATACGCTCCTCTACGTCAGCTACTATGTTAGTGTGCAATATGAAACAATTTTTTTAATGTTTTAAAATTAAAATAAATTAAAAATAAATCATAATAAATAAATAAAATTTAGAAAAATTCTAGAAAAATCTCTAAATTTTTTAAAAAATGCATAACTTTCAAAATATAACTTTAAATTAATCCAAATTTGTTCTGTTGGATCAGAAATTAAATTTCTATCATTCTAAAAATTTAAATTTAATAAATAAAAAAAGAATAAATTTTTATTTTAAAAAGTATACTCAATTGTCTTAGAAAATAAAACTAGAAAAATAAATGAGTGTAAAAAAATATTTTCTCTTATTATTTAACATTAAAACCCAATTATAATCTCAAGAATTGATGAGAATAATTTTCTCTAAAATATATTCTTTAATTATGCATAATTATCCCGAAATAATGCATTTTGATATTATAACTTAAAATTGCATGAAATGATAGATATGTACTCACAGTATGATAATATGCATAAGAATGAAATATTTTATGCCTTGATTTGTATTAATAATAAAATAATTTCATGATAAATTGCGTGTTATCAATTCACACAATCTCTAAATGGTTAGATCTCTTCTTGAAACTTTTCGCCAATACTTAATGAGAGTTTCCAACAAGTCTTGCATGGACACCATTTGGATTGGTTGTTATCCCCCTATTTGTAGAATTTTATATTGTGAATTTTTCATGAAAGTCTTTAAAATTATGTCAATACCCACAATATCTATTAAACTTAGGGTAAACATCATATACGGGCATGACCTTTAGGGTAAAGGTCAAATACTGGCACGACCTTTTTCAAGGCTCAGATACTGGCACGACCTTTTTCAAGGCTCAAATACTGGCACGACCTCAGCGAGAAAGCATAATTTATTCTTCCGTCCCCCACTTGGCTGCCACCTGGCTGAAAAGTCATTCTCTCTCTCTCTCTCTCGTCATTCTCTCTCTCTCTTTATTCTCTCTCTCTCTTCATCTCACGCGGTCCTCCTTCCTCTCTCATCATTCTCTCTCTCTCGTCATTCTCTCTCTCTCTTTATTCTCTCTCTCTTCATTTTCTCTCTCTCTCTTTATTCTCTGGGCCGATTAACGCGATCACCGAGTTCCCCCATGCAAGGACGGTGAGTCCGAGGATGGAAGGGCTGATCCCTAAAAAGCTGCTCCCGAGGGACACCGGAAGCGACATGAGCTCTTCGTTATGAGGTAGGTCAGGACGACGCTCATGAGGAAGCCTAGGGAGAGCCATGGAAAGAGGAAGTTTCTCGGCGGGTGGGAGCTCTCTGTGAAATAGAAGGCGGCGCCGCCGAGAGCCCAGCCGCGGCGAGGGCTGAGGAGAAGAACGTTTTTGTCGGGCTCCGAGAGCTGCTAGAAGTATTGGAGAGAGAGTGGTGGAGCTGACGGCGTAGAACTTTGACCATCTCTCTTCGGCGCGTCGGGAATGGTCAACTGCAGGGGTAGATAGAGTGGGAGCTCGAGGAGGGGAGATGGCGGCGCTGAGGGGAGAGTTTTTGGAAAAGACGACCATTGAGCGGTCAGGAGAGGGTGGTGGGATGATCGTTGACTGAGGAGAGAGGAGCTTTTCTTCGAGGTGGGTTGACTTTTTCTTCTTGGCGCAGAAGTGGGTGGTGGAGACGAAGAAGACGTAGATGAAGTAGAGGGAGATGAAGGCGAGGGGGCCCCAGACATTGACTTTTCCAATGGTGATGATGGCGAGGAGGGAAGTGAGAGCGAGGAGGAAGAAGCAGGCATCGCGGATGAAGCTTGACTTGTCAACGACGATAGCGGAGGGGCCAACGGAAATGCTTATGATGCCGGTGACGATGTTGGAGACGAAGAAGGCGCTGCCGAGGATATTGTTGAGGCCCACGTCGCCGTCGCTAGAGCCAGTGAAGGAAATTATGCTGGAGAAGATGTCGGAGGCGCCGTTTCCCAGTGAGAGAAGAGAGACGCCATGGTGGCAGAGAGTTTTAGGGTTTTGGAGAGGCTCTCAAGAGAGGGACAGAAGTAGTCAGCGGCAGTGTTGCCGAGGAGATAGAAGAGGAGAACGAGCCCGGAGGAGAGAGAGGAGAAAGCAAGGGCTGAGCTAGAGGTGAAGAAGCAGTAGAAGAAACGGAGGTAGTTAAGTTAGCCTTTGGGTTGGCAGTTGGGGTCGGAGGACACGTGGCGGCATTTGGAGAGGCGGTCGGGGAAGCGGTGGAGATCGGCACAGGAGTCGCCAGAGTCTGGCGGCGCAGCCAGAGGGCGACGGAGGAGCTGGAAAGAGGTGCAGAGGTGCGCGGTGATGTAGAGAGAGAGGAGGACGAGGAAGGTGGTGGTGAGGAAGAGGTAGAACTTCTTGCTCTCCGCAGACGAAGCCATTGCCATTCTAGAAAGAGAACGGTTGTGGGTGGCAGGAATGAATTAGGGTTCTGCTTCTGAGGAGACTGCGGGTGGAGAGTGAAGTTCTGGGAGGAGGTGCAGGAGAGAGAGAGAGAGAGAATAAAGAGAGAGAGAGAATGATGAGAGAGAGAGAATGACTTGTCAGCCAGGTGGCAGCCAAGTGGGGGACGGAAGAATAAATTATGCTTTCTCGCTGAGGTGGTGCCAATATTTGAGCCTTGAAAAAGGTCGTGCCAGTATCTGAGCCTTGAAAAAGGTCGTGCCAGTATTTGACCTTTACCCTAAAGGTCGTGCCAGTATATGATGTTTACCCATTAAACTTATGTGTGTGACCCTCTAGGCCCATATATCGTACCACTTAATAACTATATAAACTCAATAACACTTATTCTTCAACCTTATTAATTAATTATATCAACATATAAACCGATTCTTTTGATTGATTTAACCCAATCAACAAGTTGAGTTGCCACCCTTGTTGGATGCCAAGCTACGCCATGTGTTCTTATAGAAACTTTTCGTCATCAGTTAACATGTACATTTAATCATTTATTTTCTAGAGACTTCCTAATGCCTTAGAACATGGTGAAATTTAAAACCCTAATTAGTTATTTTGGTTGTTATTATTGGGTGGGAATAATCATCATGATCCTTGATATTTGTAAAACCTTAGTCATGGATTTAACCATATCTCATTCCTTGAGTTAATCTCCTCTCATACTGAGGGGTGAATGATCTCATCTTGACCACTCAATCACCTTCAAATAACTTTATTCCATATCTAATCTATATCATTTTAAGGATCTCGTGGTTAGAGATTCATAAGTTATAGTAAAAAAATGATCTATGATTTTAAAAATATCTCCAATTTAAAGATAACTTATATAATAGTGACGTGAATCAACTTGATTGATAGTTATGTGTAATACTATTTAGGGATTTATAGACCACTGAATGAAATCTCTCTCCCCATACCACCCATTATCTATCCTTAGTTTTTGCATTTAAATGGCTATAGGATCAACCATATTCACAATATGAGTTAGATTATATAGTGCTATTCTTTTAAGATATCTTGATATCCTCCTAGAGTATACTTTGATTAGGAATATTTAGAACATAATTTCAATGACTAGGGATCTTTGTATTATGATATCATCACTAATACTTAGTCATTCAATATATTAATTGACTTCATTGCAAAGATCACACAAGAGTAATAATGAGTAAAATTTAATTTCAATGAATATAAATCAAATATGGTAGTGTGATTTGGCTTGTAGGTCATAGACTAACTGTTACTCCCAAAAAATGAAATTTTTTTATTCCATAATGAGAAGTTATTGGGGAAAAAATGAGGGGTGTTTTCAACAAGTGGAAAGTCACGCATGCAAAATGATATCACTCAATCACCAAAATATGGATTGCGTGGGGGCACTCATAAGCAACCAAGAGCAAGATTCTAGCTTGGTGGCTCTCCACCTTAGCTAGTTGACTTGCTAGCCAACACATGGTGGCGCTGCCACATCTACTTGACTAAAACTTTAGAAAATTCCCTTTTGTCTGGTGACATAGTGTCATCTTTCTTTTACCTTCATGTAAGTGGGAGTCTTCTCCATGTAATAAAAGTTTATTTAGTATTATTTTTAGGAGCATGGAATATATTTCTAGGGAGATTTTGCCAATTTCTCATGATTATCTATCTTATAGGGACACTGATGTTTTTTCTTTGATACCTTCCTCGTTTCAACTAAGATTGACGCTCTTTTTGAGATGTTGGATTATTTTCTCTATCATACTTTTAAATATCCTCTATCCAATAATTCTCACCTCTTCATATGTTCTTATTTGATGAAATCTGACTACATTCCTGTCTCTCGTTATCTTCAAAACAATTTAATGTGCATTTGACTAGTATTTCAACATTTTACTTAATCAGAATTATCCATAATTTTAGACCATTTTTCTTTAACGGTACACATTCACGTGCACATGCTTGGGACAATTACACATACTAAGAGGCCTAATAGACTAAATTGGTCGCTATTGTATGTTCACGTTTGCATACAAGGTCTAAGACATATCTTTATAAAAGTTACATTCCTTTTGCTTGTCTTTTGCGCTTGATCACGACTTTGTCTTAGATTTTTGCACTCGTAGATCCAAGATTCAAAGGTTTCATACCGTGGAATAGCCTTTGACGAGTTTCTCAATATGATAACCCTAAAAAAGAGGATGATGAGAAGTAATTTATTTTTCATAGTATGATGAGTAGTTATTTGAAGAATTTTAAAGAATAACGACTCATCATAATCTTAAAGAATTTATTGAAATTAGTTGATCAACTGCATATGAAACATAGTTTAATTCAGGAGATTCTTGTAAAAGTAGCGACAGGGTGAGGCTCTTGGCTTTCCGTAGGTTGAGATGTTTGGGTGAAATGATTTCAATGTCCCCAAAGGTTTGCGCGTTGACCGATAGTTGACGCTGATTCGCGTATAAGTTTCCAGGAAAGGGGGAAGAGACGAAGTGAAATCGTGTCCATAGGTTGAGAGGCAGTGTCGTAGCTGCTTCAGAGTGGGGCCCACGTATTTCCGGGCAACTACTCCTCGAAGAATAAAAAGGAAGATCGTCGGGGACGGGAAAAAAACGGGCACCTGATTAAGCCGTCTTAAAGAGGGATTGATTGATCCCGAGGTATTACTTCCGTCTTCCCGTCTGGCGTACGGCTAGGGTTTCGTATCTGCCAGAGATTCGGCGTTCGATGGTTTGTTGAAACGCGGGAGAGGTGAACCATGACGATTCCGAGTTCAATTGGTTTTTTAAACGAGGATAGCTGCCTTCCTTGCACGCCAGAGCAGGAAAGGCGCGCAATCGAGGAACTGGACGGGTTTGCTGCTTCAAATCGAAAGGCCGGAGATCTCTACTGTCTTATTTCTTGCGAGTAAGAGAAGATTTCGTCCATTCTAGTTTGTTTTTTGATTAACTGAACTCCCATTCATGTTTTGGAAGTGATTCTAATACTTGTTTGGACGGATCTGGTCAAGAACTTCATGCCTGTTTCGAGTTAGACGAGAATTATTCACTTTTATTGATCTCTGTATTGGCAGATATAACTGATCAATTAAGAAGTCTTTGATAAAATAGCAGCGGTTTTACATGGGCTGGAAATCTGCTATTCAAATAATGATGCGCAGAGATTCTGCCTCTGTAATTATTAATTTGCGTATTGAATTCCTTGAGCATTCGGATCAAAACCGTAACCCTATTTTCTTTATGTCATCATTCTTTGATCTCCCCTAAGATCGAGTGCAGGAGGTAGGTATCATATTCTCAAATATCTTTCTTTAATCTAAGCGTGGATTTCTGTTGTACATTGCCACGGTTCGAAAGTTGCTTAATCTATGGTATTGGATTGCAATCTTCTAAATATTAGTTATATCATTACTTTCTCTCTCTTTATCTAGATGGTGGAATGAGTGGAAGAGTTATGTTGAACAAGATGATTCTGCATCCATCCGGCCTGGGCAGATTGATAACTCGGAGCTGTTATCCAGTGCAATGGACGATGAAAATGATGAGCTGGCTCTTCGTGACGGATTGGTTGAAGAAGTAGACTACACCTTGGTTCCTCTAGAAGTTTGGAAGAAGCTCAAAGAATGGTAGTCCTCTACCCTGCCATCTCTTTTGAACTTAGTAATACCAAAAAAATTTGGGTGATGATCTCTAGGTTTTTGTTCAGGTATGGTGGGGGGCCAACAATATCACGGAAATTGATTCCTCAGGGTTTCAATGGCAGGGAGTTATCTGTGGAGGTCTATCTCTTGTGTTTGAGAATAACAAATTCAATCGACAGTTCTCAAAAAGTCATTTACATAAGTAAAAAGGTAGTCTATTTCCTCCAATTGGTTAGCCCTGATGCTTTTTGGCTTGAAATATTAGAAGCCTATGCCAAATTTCATGGGAAAAAACCTGCATCTCATGTTCTCCTTAATAACCTAAGATTGAGTAGTTTATTATTGGTTTCTTGGTGGGAAGTCAAATAGAATTGGGGTTTTTTAAGGAATCTACCATTTATATGCCACAAAGATCAATATAAAAGGAAAGATCACATGAGGTCGGTCAACCTGATATGCCTCATAGCTTGTTGATATCGCTTCAATTAATCATATTTTAACTATGGGACATTCAGGCTACTACAAGTGAGCTTTACAGCAGGATCTGCGCTCTTTACAAGCTCAACAGGTCGAAGGTGTGTGCCATTCCTTTTAACAGGTTTTAGAGCGTGTAATCATCATGGCTTATCTAGTGATGATTAGTAATTAAGCTTATGAAAATTCTATTTCTTCAGGTCCAGATTTGGGATTACTTTGCCCAAGAAAAACAAAAGCCATTGAAAGAAATGGATGAATGCCTGGAAGATGTTCCACTTGCAATGGGTCAGGAGGTATAGTCATTTCTAGTTTGTCATGATTGTTTCCAAATGTGGATACTGGATTAGTGGGTGCTTATCTCTCTGTGCGTTTTTAAAAATACTTTTACTGATGACATGGAACTGTAATCATCACAATTTTAAAGCAAACTGGCTTGTTGCGTTTGTGGAGGAGTATGGGATGTCAATAGCCACTATTTTTTTTCTACTTGGTTCCTGGTGCTCGAGATGATGGGCCAATCTCTTTGTGTGATTTTGCATTTCTATTCATGCTTGTTTCCTTTGAAAAGCATTAGAGATAATAAAATTTTTCCGCCAATGCTGCAGATTCTGTTGGAGGTGCTCGGTAATGGAAGTTCCTTTTCTAGTCATGAAATGGATTCAACTGAAAGCCGTCTAGTGTTATCTCCCATGGAACCTTCAAGATCCTCCATCTCAATTGCTGGTGGTCCTACCATCTCAAATCGCTGCTCAACTGGGTCTCTCCCTGATTTAATGCAGGATACAAGTTCAGTTTTATGGAATTTGGAGGACCGCAAAGATTCTTCAAGTCTTTCCACAAAAACAGATTCTGGGGGTCTCACAGGATTACTTAATTTTGGAAACACGTGTTTTATGAACAGTGCTATTCAGTGCTTAGTTCATACGCCACAGTTGGTAGACTACTTCTTGGGAGACTTCTCATGTGAGATCAACAAGGATAATCCCTTAGGAATGCATGTAAGCCTTGCGTAAAATCCACATTGTTGAGAATCACTTTTATTTTAAGAATTTTATTTTGAAACCTTTTAATTTTTTCAGGGAGAGCTGGCAGTTGCATTTGGTGACCTGCTTAGACAGTTATGGTCCTCCAGTGGCATTTCAATAGCTCCCCGTTTATTCAAAGGAAAACTCTCGCGGTTTGCCCCTCAATTCAGTGGGTATAATCAGCACGATTCCCAGGTTAGTAACATCCATACTGGTTTTAATATTTATTTCTTTTCACGTTCATTGTGATGTTTATCCAATCTGATTCTTTCAGGAGCTTCTGGCATTTCTACTTGATGGACTTCATGAAGATCTGAATCGTGTGAAGAATAAACCGTACATTGAGGCAAAAGATTCAAATGGCCGCCCAGATGAGGAATATGCTGATGAATGCTGGGAGAATCATAAAGCACGAAATGATTCCGTCATTGTGGACATATGCCAAGTATGTTTTATCATGTTTAGTTTCACTTCTTTGAAAATCCCTTTTAGCTTTAAGTTTCATCATCACTGGTGGTTGACCATTTACTCAGGGTCAATACAAGTCAACGCTGGTTTGTCCATCTTGTAACAAAGTTTCAGTGACATTTGATCCATTCATGTACTTGTCTCTGCCGCTGCCATCATCCTTGACCCGTACAGTTATGTTGACGGTTTTCTACGGTGATGGAAGCCGTCTTCCTATTCCGACTACTGTTACAGTCCCAAAGCATGGCTGTTGCCGAGATCTCATTCAGGCAGTTACTACTGCTTGCTGCTTGAGCCAGAATGAAACTTTGCTTCTTGCAGAGGTAAATTATGTGGTTATGTTTGACAAACTAATATCTTGGGCTCGATGTTTAATGAAGTTAATTTTTTTCAGGTGCTTAATAACCGAATATACCGGTACTATGAGAAGCCTCTTGAGCCTTTATCTAACATAAAGGATGAGGATCATCTCGTTGCTTACAGGCTTCCGTCCAAGAGTGAAGAGTCAATGAGGCTGGAGATAACTCACCGGAAGAAGGATCGGTCAGTTATTAAAAGCTTGTAGTTTGGATCTAATTATTACTTTGACCTTTTCATTTGACCCATTTTCAGATTTTCCTCTGGTTTTGACAAATTCTTCGGAACACCACTAGTGACATATCTCAACGATAGCCGTTTCGACACTTCCAGCATTCGTAAAGCCGTGAGTCTCGTTCTGGCGCCTCTTCTGCGCAGGAAAAACCCTCATTTTGTGCTGTCTAGAAACTGTAAAGAAAATGGCAGAGTTCATCCAGAAGAAAAAGAATCAGATGATGATGAGGATGAGGTCCCAGACTTTGAGTCCATGCTCGCAGATGAGAGAGACTCAGGCAGAAACTCATTTTCTCCTTCTAAGTGCATGCAAGTAATTCTGGACTGGACAGAGAAAGAACAGGTTTTCTATGATTTGAGCTTCTTGGATGATCTCCCTGAAGTTTACAAGCACTCTGGGTTCTTTGCCAAGAAGACCAAGCAAGAGGGAGTCAACCTCTTCTCCTGCCTAGAAGCCTTTCTCAAAGAAGAGCCTCTGGGCCCAGACGACATGTGGTAAATGAAAATAGTGCTAATTAGTAAAACAAAGCTGTCTTATATTTAATATTTACAGTATGTATTTCAGGTATTGTCCTGGGTGTAAGAAACACAGACAGGCGACCAAGAAACTGGATTTATGGAGGTTGCCTGAAATACTAGTCATCCACTTGAAGCGATTCTCGTACAACAGATTCATGAAGAACAAGCTGGACACTTTTGTAAATTTCCCCGTCTCGAATCTTGACTTGAGGCAGTACGTGACCCAGAAGTCAACGGTTGCAGGCTGCCATGTGTACGAGCTCTATGCTGTCATCAATCATTATGGTGGCTTGGGAGGCGGCCATTACACTGCCTATGCAAAGGTATTTACATTTATTTTTTCTCTAATCCTGGCGTTTTCTCATTCTTTTGTTGTTTTGACCTTGTGCAGTTGACCAAGGGGAATCGTTGGTACCAGTTTGACGACAGCCACGTGTCCCCGATCAACGATGATTCTCTCAGGACGCCGGCTGCTTATGTTCTGTTTTACCGGAGAGTGTATGGCAGTGACACGCTGATGCATGATGTGGACACACTCAGCGGTGAACCGTCTTCTAGTTGGGTCAACGGTCAACCCTCTTCTTGAAGACTTTGAAATTGTTTGGGTTTACTTTTCCCCGTTTTAGGTCAACTGCCGTTGATGAACCCCAGTCAGCGCAGAGGAAATGCTCCACCCGTGTAATTTTTTTAACTGTCATGAAGGAATAAAGAGTCAAATCTTTAGCGGAAAAGGGTCTCGCAAATTATCTCTTCTATTTCGCCTACGCGGAATAACTAAGATACCGGATGTTTGTAAACGTTTTACGGTCCAATGGGCCGCCCAATTTAGCTTACGGAAGTCCAATACCGAAAACCCTAGCTTAGAAAGAGAACTATAAAAAGGCGGCCTGACGCGAGAGGGTAGTAGCACTTGCCGTCGCCGCCTATTTCTCTCGAGGGATTTCTCGACGTCGGGCTTAAAGGTAGATCTTCAAGTCGGTATTCGTTTGTCCAGTCAAATCTGTTAAAACTGTGCGATCACACCTTACATTTCTTTTCTTCTCTCGTTTAAAGCGTTTGATTTAATCTGTGCATCTTCTGATAGGATGTCTTCTTCGGAGATTGCCTGCACCTACGCCGCCTTGATCCTTCATGATGATAACATCCCCATCACGGTAAGATTTCAGTTTCATGTGCCTACCCTTTCTCCGTTTTTTAAATAATCTTGGATTCAACATAATCGACAAGTTTATCAAATTCTAGAATGATTAGCTGGTTTCTATCACCTGTATTTTTAGGCGGAGAAAATTTCCACGTTGGTGAAGGCGGCCAACGTCAAAGTTGATTCCTTTTGGCCATCGTTGTTTGCCAAGCTGCTGGAGAAGAGAAGCGTGGAAGATCTCATCCTAAACGTTGGATCCGGTATGTTTATAATATCTACGTTAAATTTTTAATTATTGTACTCTTCAAGGTGCTCATTATTGGTGTCCAGGTGGAGGAGGTGCTCCGGTGGCAGTTTCTGCTACGTCCGCCGCTGGCGGTGGCGCGGCCGCCGCTGCCGCGCCAGAGGAAGAGAAGAAGGTTTCGATTTTTCTTTTTTCCCTGTTTTTTCACTTTCGTATTCTGTTCCCTGATTTGCCCTAATTTTTTACTCGCAGGAAGAACCCAAGGAGGAAAGTGACGACGACATGGGATTCAGTTTGTTCGACTAAGATATGCATCCGGGATGAAGCATCAATCCTTCCACCGTTTAAATTAAAGTTTGCCACACATTTTTGTTTTATTTCTCTTTTCTGTTCATCGCAAGTGACGTCCTCGGTTGTACTCAATTTCTCTGAATTAGTTATGACTTAGCTTATTTGTTTTTCAAATGCCCTTTTTGTAGCATTTGTTTCGTCTTGAGCAAGCGAGTTTTTAAAGGTCCCTTAGTAATGCTCAATGAAGCAAACCCCGTTGACATTAAGAAAGGGCATTTCTATCAGTCATACTCCAATGTCAACTTGTTTCACTCAATTAGTGACCGCAGGTATGATTCGAGTGACGGTAAATGCATATGCTGACACCCTACTTTCAATTCATGCTCTAGAGCTGACATCTCTATACTCCAATGTCTTTTCGTGATGGTGCCAGTTCACGATCACGAAAACTTATCGGCATGCCTTGCGGAGTGCATTGCCATTGATCCCATGATTGCCTTAAAATGTCCTCGATTGGGGTTCGACAGGAGCAAAATTTGTTATACTCGTTCCCACGAGTGATTTACGTAGGCGTTTTGGCCCTGGATTAAATTTTTAATGCTCGAATAAACTGGGAAGTAGGAAGGTGGGTGGGATACTGAGATCAGATGTTGGTGAGCTCTTCTTGATAAGTGAATAAGATAGACAGATACAGTCAGAATATGGCGCAAGAGAGAAGACCTCAACCTGATAAATTGGTCACATAAGCGATCAATGGCCATGGCAGTTGGGTTTCCCTTGCTCGTATCGGTGTTCCATCCAATTCTATGCCAGAAAAACCATTCTCAATCTTAACATAGCAATTTAGCATTGACACTGAAGGAAAGAAATCGGGTTATTATCCAAATCTAGCACCAACTCTTGAATTTTATCCAAATCTAGCACAACTCTCGGTCTTTTATCTAAACTGTTGACTCCTTCCCGATCCAGTTGGCAGCCAAGTGAGCCAGGCGAGATCCATGTGGCAGCCGCGTCATAGAAAGATAAATCGAGAGAGAAATAGAGAGAGAGAGAGAGGCGGGAGAGAAAGAGAGGGAGGGCGATAGAGAGAGAGGGAGGCCGGAGAGGAAGAGGAGAGGGAGGGCGGGAGAGGGAGGGAGAGCGGGAGAGAGAGAGGGAGGGAGGGAGAGCGGGAGAGAGAGGGAGAGAGCGAGGGAGGTCGGGAGAGGGAGGGAGGGAGAGCAGGAGAGAGAGGGAGAGAGCAAGGGAGGGCGAGAGAGGGCGGGAGAGAGAGAGAGAGAGGGAGGGTGAGCGAGGGAGGGCGGGAGAGGGAGGGCGGGAGAGGGAGAGGAGGGACTGCGGGAGAGAGAGAGGAGGGACTTGAACCTTTCCGCTCCGTTGAGAATGCTTATAAAACGCACAAAGAGAGATAGAGAGTGATTGTGCCGTCTTGGGTTCTGGAGACGATGCTCGTCGCGCCTCGCGCGATCCATTTTGCTCGGCCGAAGAAACCATCGGCATCGGAGTCGATGCATGTAGCGCTGCTAATCAGCAACTTCAAAATCTCCCTGGCGGACCACTTCAAGGCCTTGATTCCAGCCGATAGCGGTGCTGGGTCCAGCATCTCCCTCGCATACCTGGCGCATACTGTCGGGGTTCTCTCCTCCGTCCATGGCTTTGTCGGTTCTCTCCTCGGCGGCTTCGACGGGGCCACTCTTGCCGCCTACGCTGATAGGAGCGTCAAGATCTTGGACATCTGCAACGCCGTGTCCGCCGAGATCGAACGACTCCGCAGCGGCCGGCTTCACCTTCTACTTGCCGTCCGACTTCTATACTCCGACACACCGACATCCTCTAATTTCCGTAAAGCAGAGGAATTGATCTGAAAATGGAAAACAGCATCCAAAATTAAAGCACGCGATGAAACGATCCTCCAGCCGAAAGAGGAAAACGCGCTACGGATAGAGAAGAAAAGCGCTGGAATGAGGGCGATATGCGCGATGGACGCCGCTTGCACTCTCGTTGCCGAGGCACTCACGGCGACGTTTCACGTGAGAAAATCAGATCTAAATAGTAAAGTGGAGATCGCGCGGAACTTCGTTTGGTATGACGCTTTTGCGAAAGCTCTCGGTTCTCTCTCCGCCAGGATCTACAACACATCGTCTCCCGTAGAAGTAGAGGCTGCTACCACTTCCGCCCGAGCTCTAGAGAAGATCATCCACGAGAAGACCGAAATGCTTATCCGACCCGCCGTGGAGGACCTAGAAAACGCCACGACCGATCTTACTGCAACGATAGACCAGATGGCTACCGCAATCGCATCGCTCTTCCGCTTCACCCTCGACACACGGGATTTAACACTGGTTTCTTACTATCATTCCATAGCCAAAAAGTGTAAGTTTCAGATGATACATTCTCGTTTCCTACCTGATATGAGCTCACAAGACGAAATTTCTTCCTTCCAGGAAAACACGGTTTCCATTCTTCACAGTTACTTGTTCTTGATATGTGAGCCACAAAGGACCCAATCGAACGCCCGAAAATGCGCTCGCCATTGACTATCGGCCGCCGCTTTGGGTTGCTCTTCGGCCGCCGCCTCACCGCCGCTGCGGCCCACGCCCATAACCCATTCAAAGCTCAAATTCTTGGAGAAAATAAACTTTCATCTGAAGAATTTAAAATTTTCTAAGGTATAGAGAGTTAATTTTTAAGACCAAGCCAAAAAAAAAAAATTCCATTGGATTCACGTGTTGACTTTCAAAATTTTCCATAGGCGTTTGAGTTGAAAATTTGAATCATAAATATGTAAGCTTATCTCTGCATATCACATGAGTATTTCTTACATTTCATTTAGATTTGATGTCCATTATCTATATCTCATATGAAGTCTTAAACGAATGAGCTTAAAGAAGAATATTTTTAAACCAGACTTCTATGCATTGCCAGTTATTATTCGTATTTCGATACTTAATCATCTATCCAATTAGATATCCAAGTAATTAGTCTTGTTCTTTCATGTCTGATCTAGGTTTGATCTCATGAAATATTTGAATCTATGTCATGAAAAATGAAAACGAGGAAAAAACTGAGGGTCTAACTCTCAAAGGGAAGGAGAGCCCCATATATTAAGGAATAAGTGGGTACACTAGAGTAGACCCAAAAGAAGTGTAAGAACAATGTCCAGTGGCTAAAATGCAAGAGATAAACACACATACGCTCACATCTCTTCACACTGCCCCTCAATATAGAAGAGCATAGATGCCAATTATGCCTAGCTCGTCACAAAGTTAATCATATGAATTGCTAGTGAGGCCTTCGGTAAAGATATTCGCTATGTTCTGCAAAGTTGAAGCATAGGGAATAGAGGTTAGGTCCTAAGACATTTTTATTGAATAAAATGGCAAGCCACCTTAGCATCTTTGGTCCTCTTATGAAAATGTTTGATTTTTTGCGAAAAAAAATTCAGCCAAAATTATCACAATCTACCTTCATGGGAGTTTCAATTATAAAACCAAGATCTTGGAGCAGCAATTGCAGTCACATCATATCTAACCCCATGATAGCATTGATTGATACTCTACCGTCTCACTAGATTTGAAAAAATATTATACTTCTTGGACCACCAAGTAGCTAAGTTTTTTTGCGAAGGTAAGTACAATATCTAGATGTAGAATTTATATCATCTCAATCACTAGAATTAAAATAAGCTTTAGTATGTAGATAACCATATCGCTTATATATGATTCCATTTGCGGAGCTCTCTTCAAATAAACAAGCACTTGAAGTGCAAAAGTCCAATGAACATCTAGGTTTATGCATAAAGTGACTCAATAGCCCAAAAATAAAGGAAATATATGGAGTTGCAATCAAATAAATCAACTTTCTAATTAGCATAATCAAGAAGGGTGACTCAACATCCCAAAATTTACTCCTCATTTAATCCTTGATAACTCTGACTTTTAACCCAAAAGTGTAGTTTCTTGAATTGAGTACAACACATGCTTGGATTGAGATATCACAATCTTGCCCAGTTGGTAAGTGATAAAGTACTATTATCATGTGCACTTAGCATTACAAATAGTCTAAATTAATTTTTTGACCTTTTTCAAGGTCAGAGTACCTTGAACTAACCATATTTGTTCAAGTTTGCATTGTTTTATGGCTTGAGTGATGATGATGATTGGACCAAGAACTCTAAGTGATGCAAGACGCGGTTGTGAAAACCCTCGTGCCTGATCAATGACTCTGAGGATGACTAAGGATAGCCAGTCAACCCTAACCTACGGATAAGCGAATCCTACACCCTAAATACGTTCTCTAACCTAACCCTAAGTGCAGGCAGGCGTGCCGATCAGCGAAGTCGATTCCGGGTGACCCGGGGAAACTCGTGACGATGGATAGGGTGAGGTCCTCTCGATCCACGTCCGGAGGCCTGGAAGTCGCTCGTCGTGGGATAGCCGAAGCTGCAGCTCACGCTCGGTGTCAGACTTGACGTACGCGTCAGAAGTCTCGAACCTATAGTCGTGCTACCCTACCTACGTCGTCCGGCGGCGGGGCAGACGAGCTAAGGAAACGCTTCGAAAGGTAATCAACTTAAGAATGAGGGATGAAGCTAACCTGCGGGGCGGGGTGCCCGGTGGGTCGTGGCTGATGGAGAGTCACTCGTACGCGGCACGGACAGTAGGCGGAAGAGGGTCGGAATCCTCGGCGCGAGAGTATCGACGGCGTACGCTGGTGGATTTTGCAGGCAGTGGCGCGTAAGTGCGCAGAGAAGTCGCTGGAGTGTTCGGGCAGGAGGCGTGAGCAGGGCGTGCGAGCGTGCAGAGTTCACGCACAGACCCGGTCCAAGCAGGGCGCAATGCGCACCCGGGGCAGAAGGGCGACGTGGCCCGATTCAGGGCATGGACATGGTCTGGGGGAGCGCGCGGGTGAGCGTGGCTGGTGGGCAGGGATCGGACGCGTCCGCCAGGGGGGTTTTGACCATAAGCGAGGTGTTGACCTCGGCACTGGAATTGACTGCAGGCTGGTGCGGGCGAGCCGGGTGAGCGAAGGTGACGATCGCGCGCGGGCGGTTAAGGGGAGAGAGGACGAGGGGAGGTCGGGAAAGGGGTGAGCGCCGACGGAATTCCCGAGTTGGGGAGGGAGGTGCGACGAGATTAGTTCTGCAGGGAATCCTGCCAGAGTGCGGGCGAATCCGGGCGGCCGAAGGTGAGAGGAATTTCGGCAGGGTGGTTAGGTGCGGTGAATTTGGGTAGAGAAGTGGGGCGTTTGATGGGGATTTGGCAGGAGCTTCCGGATTCGAGCGAGTGAAGTCGGCAGGATGTTTGGGCGGAACTGACAGGTCGTCGGGAAGAGGACGACCGGGAGATGGGCAGGTCACGGCAGGTCGACAGGGGACTTCAACAGGTGGGGATGGGAATTTCGGTGAGGGACGGGGAGAGAACGGCGGAACGGGGAAGGAAAGTTGGAGCGCTGGGCGAATTCGTGCGGAAAGAGGAAATTTGCGGATCGAGGAATTGGCAGACGGGGTAGGCGCAGAAGTTGCAATTCGCGGAAGGTGAGGTAGTTCCACGAGGAGGACAGGGAGTGAGAGTCGTGATGAGGTGTGGTTGGACGGAATCGGATTTTGCCAGGGGTGGTCGGCGATTTCGGGGAAGAGAGTGATGAAAGAACGTGGGCGAGCAAGACGAACGCGTGAGTTGCGCGGTTGGGGGGGAGTTCGGAATTGAGGGTGATGACGATCGCTAGCGAGGGGAAATGGGCGGGGAAAAATCGGGGAAGCGGAAAATGGTAGGGAGAGAAGGAGGAGGTCGTCAGCGAGGGGAGGGAGACGGGAAGTGCGGCGGCAGAATCGGTATGTAGGCGCGTTGATGGGGAGTGAATTCGCGCCTTGCGGGAAGGGGGAGAGAGGGTTGCGTCTGAGGAAGATCCGGGCTGCTTTGGGAGGCAACCAACGGGGGACTGGTGAGGAATTTTGGGGAGGTCTCGAGGACAGAATTCAGGGAGCGGGGTGACGGAAATTGAGGGCAGATCTGAGCGGAAGAGGAGGCCGGAGGGGAGGAAAGCTGGGCACGGCAAAGGGAGAAGGTGGGTTGCGAGAGAGAGAGAAAGAATCGGGACGGAGGTGGAGATGATGCGCTGGAGGCGGACTGGCAGGGGTTGTGACAGGGAGGTTCGCCGGAGAGGGAGCTGCAGGAAACGGGGATGGGTGTTCCCGGGAGGGGAATGCAGCGGGGGAAATGCGAGGAGCTGGAAGCGTGGAGAGGATCGTGGAGGGGAAACTCGACGGGAGGAGGAGATGGAGAGCGGAACGTGGAGGGGATGCACGGAGATGGAGATGGAAGGTGGAGTTGCAGAGAGATTCGGGGAAGAGGATGACCGGCGGAAGGTGGAGAGGGTACAGTGGAGGTGGAGGAGGTGCTGGACAGCAGCAGCGGCAGCGGAGCAAGGGCGGCGGCGGCGGAGCAAGGGCGGCGGCAGCGGCGGCGCTAGGTTGGCGGCGGCGGCTAGAGCAGCAGCGGAGGTATCAGCGTGGCCGGGGCAAGGAGTGGCGGCGGTCGTCGCGGCGGCGGCGGCACGGAGGTGTGCGGCGGTGGCGGCGGCGGCGGTTGGACTCCTTCCCCGGCCTTCCGTGAGCAGCCACTCGAGATGGAGGAGACTCCTTTCCTTTTTTCTCAAATGACGGCTAGGGTTTGTGGGGGGGGGTCCCTTCCCCTCTTATAGAGCCCATAATGGGCCGAGAGGGGAAAGGGCCCACTTGAGGCCCACAACCCACACCTAACATACTCATAGAAAGAAATAAGGTTCACAAAGAAGGATGGGCTTCACAAATGGGATCCCGAAAAGGGAAGAACCCACCCGGAAGCCTAAAGGGAGAGAAGAAATAAACGAGGACCCGCTTAAACACGTGCGGGTCAAAAGTTCATAATAAAGAAATAAAGATAAGCGGATAGATCCGCGCGCGCAAAAGGGCTCCTCCGGCGCCGTGGTATCGTGTCTTGGTGGCAACGGGGGTCGTACGCCACCACTAAGGCTCAAAGGGCCATATTTTGAATGATAAAACTCTTTTTCTTATGATACTTTTATATTCACAATAAAATATAAGAAACAAGAGAGAAATAAGTAATTTTTATGAAAATTTCATCCAAAGAAGACAAGCTATTTTCGTGAAAGATGAGAATATTTTCTTCAGTTTTTATGAAAATTAATTTTGATGTTTGCTGACGATGAGAGGAAGAAAACCCTAGAATTGTGTATTCACGAAAGGAGAGGTACTTCAATTTATATAAAAGAGAGAAGAAGGATATTGATAACATGCAATTTCATGCATTAATATCATGCATTTTATGCATTTATTCTTTGAAAAATAATCATAAATGCATGTTATCATGATTTAAAATGATTAAATTGATAATTTCGATGTTTTAAAGGATATTCTTGATTTTTCATAATTTAGTATTATTTTATGAGCATTTAATGATTTTGATTTATCAAGAATATAATTTTCTTTTATTATAAATGAAATTTCTATTTTAAATGCCTTTATTGACATGAGAATATTCGTAAAAGTGCATTTTTATCATGGATTTTATTAAATGAATTTATTTCTAAGAGTACATTAATATTTTCCTAGATTTCTTATAATTTTTGGGAATATTTTAAGAAATGAAAATTATTAAAAAGGCAAAAGAAAGAAATAGAGAGATATATATATATATATATATATATGAGAGAGAAGGGAGACCCCTCCTCTCTCTCTCTCTCTCTCTCTCTCTCTCTCTCTTCATCTCTTCCTCCATTTCTCCTCATCCCCTCGCTCTCTCACTCGCGACGGAAATTCCGTCGCGAGGAGAGGCGGGAGGAAATTCCTCCCCTCTCTCTCTCCGCACTCTTTCCTTCTCTTTTCTCTCCCTCTCTCCTCTCTCCCTCCAGATTCTGTTTCTTCCCCTTCTTCTCTCTCCCAACCTCTCTTCTTTCTCTCCTTCTCTTCCCCGCGCATGCGTGCGCGCGTAAGGAAGAGAGGGAGATTTCCTTTCTTCTTCTTCTTCTTCACTCACTCTCTCTCTCTCCATTTCTCTATCTTCCACGATCTTCCTCCTCTCCTCTCTCGCGACGGAAATAATTTCCGTCGCGCGAGAGGAGTTCTCTCTCTCTCCCCCCATTTCACTCTCTTCCTCTTTCTCTTTCCTTCTCTTTTTTCTCTCTCAAAATCTCTCTCATAATCTCTCTCTTCTTTCTCTCCTCCTTCGCTCTCTCTGTCGCTGTCTTCCCTCTCTCCCACGTTCTTTCTCTCTTTCCAGAAGTTATTCCTCTCTCTTTCGCCTTTCTTTCCTCTCTCTCCAGAGCTCCCCTCTCTGGCGACGGAAATTTTTCTGTCGCCAGACGAGTCTCTCTCCTTCCTTTCTTCCGCTTCCTCTCTCCTCTGCGCTCTTCCCTCTCTTCCAGTTTTCTCTCTCCGCACTCTCTTTTTCTCTCTTCTTTCTCCTCTCCTTCCTTCTCTCTTCTCCTTTCTCTCCCTCTCATTCTTTCTTCTCTCTCTCCCCTCTCTCCCTCCCTCCTGCGACAAAAATTTTCCAGTCGCGAGGAGAGGCGGGAGGAGTTTCTTCTTCCTCTCCTTGTTTTCGCGCGACAACTCCTTACGCCGTCGAGAGAGAAATGAAAGGAGAGAGAATAGAGTGGAGAAGAGAGAAGAGAGAGAGTGAAAACGTTTAAACTTTAATTTTTCTTTTTTTAGTGTGTGACTCAGCGAAGTTTGACCGGTGGGGAGCGGGTTGACCGGCGCGATTGGAGGAGAGAGAAACCAGATCAACGGTCAGAAATGATCCAAATTAAAAGCTTGATATCCGACGATCTGGATGGATTTAGGGGCTGAAATTTCGTGGGCATGATCGTCATTTCATGCTCCACGAATTTGCTGAGGCTGATTTAAGTTCTGAGACGAAAAAGTTAGGGTTATGAATGTTTTTCTTGTATGCTTCTAGCATTGGCTAGCCAGAAGGAAAGAAAGCAACGATAGATCATTCATCATGTGTTGAACTTCATTCTCAGTGATCTTCTTCCCTCTTCTATTCATTCTTCGTGTTGGATGCAAGACGCCAAGCCCGGGCGAAATATACGGCTCTCGAAGGTATGTTTTGATTAGGGAGCATCACTAGATAGTATTTTCATCACGAATCTTAGATTAGAACTATATGCTATCCATTTCTTCTATTTTCCTCCTCTGTTCATCCACATTTCTACATTTAAAAACCGTAAAAATCACTTTTCCAACATCGATAAAAGGGTTTCCAATCTTCGAAAAGAGTTTGGAAGCGTTTGATCGGTTCATTTCATCTCCACGCACATTTTCTTCCTTTCACCGTTCATTTCCGCTTTCTAAATCTAAAATACCAAAAAATAGTTTCTGATTTCAATCTTTTAACCTTCCTCTCTGTGGATTCGACCTCGACTTGCCACTGTTCTAATTTAAAAATCAGTTTCGAAGAGTTGAGTATAAATTTTGTTTGATACGTAAAATCACGCATTCAACGACCGCATTTTCACGCTTATCAGATATGCCCTTAATGGGTTGCTCATGATGGGCATGATGGTATCCTCTAACATTCCCCTTCAAGTTGGAGCTTGCTAGAAAGAGTATGACACCCATAAGTGCTGGTAAAGAAGCGTGAGTATACTAACATGGGGGCATGAAGGCGGTAGTAGGGATATCTAGAGGTGCTAGAAAGATGCACCTAGAGGTTCTAGTAGGTGCATCGGAGGCACTAGCAATGACACATAGAACTGTTAAGAAGGGTGTTTGGAGGAGCATGTAGGTGTGCCAAAAGGGTAAGCAAGGGCGCATGAAGGGTTTAACAATAGCACATAGAGGCACTAGCAAGGTATCCTAGGTTAGATAGTATACTTTAACACTCCCCTTCAAGTTGAATTGTACCAACGATTGGCTTTCTAGAGAGAGCAAGCACATTGGTTGGTGGGAACACTAGAGAGAGTGTGGGAGGCTCAATAGATAGTGGTGTAGATAGATCGATACGCATTGTGAGTAGTGGCAATGATGCCACAAGATTCACAAGGCATCTAAGCCATGAGTGAAATTTCAATAAGGGGGTTGCGTGAGAGAGACGTCGGAGGACAAGAAAAAGTGCCAATAGATGATTTGGAGAGATGTAGGCAGGCAACACGTTATATGGCGGGAGGCAGTTGGTGCATAGGCAAGCAACACGTAGGTGCATGTTTGCAGATGAGCAAGAGACATTGAGTGGTGCATGACACATAGATAGTCAAAGCTATGGGCATTCAATTGAAAAAGCGAGAGGGGTGACGATTGGCGCTATAGGAGGCGAGTGATGCAAGGGGCAGGGAGGGCGCACGGAGTTTACGCGGAGGGCATGCGGGTAACATTGGAATAGGAGGGTGCAGCGGTGGCTTGTATAGGAGGTCACAAGATCAGCACAAGAGGGTGTGGCCGTAGTAGTTGACACAGAAGGACATTATGGCAATCAACAATAAAGGGTATGGTAGCGGGGATGAAAATAAATCGGCATTGCAGGAGGTAGCCATATGGTAGGGAGGCCGCATTGCGACCTAGGAGGTGGCCACGACACACAAGAAGGGTGGTCTTAGGAGAGGTATGCGCAAGATGGGCATGCATAGGGAAGCTCACAGGTAGCTACATGTTGGGAGGCTACAGGTGGGAGGCAATAGGAAGGGAAGCTGCAGGAGATGTGACCATAGGAGAGGCATTTGCAAGAGCAATGTCATCAAGAGAGCTCACAAGAAGGGTGGCTCATAGGTGGGAGGCTATCTTCTTGGAGCTTACAAGCTGCGAGGGGGCTCGCAAGAGAAGAAACTATAGGATATTCTATGCGTGACACTATGCAAACATTGATGGCTAAGAACTCATTACATAGGCATTGCACATGGACAGGAGGTGCACAATCATAGGTGGAAGAGGGCATGCAGGAGGAAGAGGTGGCCAATTTTTTATCACACTTTGTGAAGGGATCAAGCAATGGTCCCTTTCCAGATATTTCTAGAAAGCTCATGACCACCTTGAAATGACATTTGAGGAAAGTCATTTCAACATAGTTTTAGATGCTCTATCTCACATAATCTCTCTTAAGAGAGTTTGTTTCATAGACACTCTCTTGAGTTTTTGCTTCAAGTTAGAGACGACTAAGTTCTTAACCTGGAAAGAGTCTTGGTGTCTACACTTAGACACGTGGTGGCAGCTAAAATTTCATAGTAGCAAGAGACCTGGTTTCATAGAAACTCTGTTGAGTCTTTGCCTCAAGTTAGAGATGGTTAAGTTCTTAGTCTTGGGAGAGTCTTAGTGTCTACACCTGGACACGTGGCGATGACTATGATCTCACAGTAGCATGAGCACATGCATAGGAGGAGGCGGCCACAGGAGGTCACACACTAAGAGGGTATGTAGAGAGGTTGTAGGGAGGCCTCACATAGGAAGAGGCCGCGTGCAGGGAGGTCGTGGCAATTGCAGCGCATGAAAAAGAGTGAGCAAGCAGCCAAGTCATCAGGTATTGCATGTGGCTATCACAAGAGGTCACACAAGTGGTTGGCACAAGAGGCTGGATAGGTAGAGAGATTGTGTAGGAAAGCTACAATGCAAGAGGTCATGCAAGTGTCTAGCACAAGAGGCTGCATAGGCAGTGAGACCACGTGCAAGAAGGAGGGCGACACGACAAGCATTAGAGGTATCACTTCGTGATAGAAAACCAACGAAGTTGGATCATCATCATCGTGTTCAAGCTTCAAGTTTAATGAGTTTCTTCATTTATAATTTTATTCCTCTTATTGGTTACAAAAGGCCTTGGCTTGGACATAATGTACATGTCCTTGAATGAATAATTTACTAAGGAGCATTATTATTCTTACTTTGATTACATCACAACCTTTTTTGCCTCATCTTATTTGTCCCTCATATTTTCTCTTTCAGCTTTTTGTTTTCTAAATTACTATCTTTTATATCTTATTGTATTCTTCTCTCACTAATCTCATCCATCTTCTCCCTCAAAATCTTTGATAAATTCATTTAGATCTAGTGGCCTTCCTCTCTATTGTTCAACCCCTTCTTCTCTCTATATGTGGTAATTAGGGTTCGCCCGTTTAGATACCGGTATCGAATATCGGTATCTAAACCGTAACGGTATCGGGTACCGTTAGGTTCCTAAACGGTACCCGATACCGACATCCATGTGTCGGATACCGGTTTCGGGGTGTCGGTATCGGGTTTCGATATCGATACCCGATACCGACATCCGCTACCGGTAGAGGATTACATAACGATATCGGATATCGATATCTGATATCGGAAGAAATTCCTTCCTCGTGTCTTGACTTTTTTCGTTTCACCGCCCTCTCTCCTCTTAAAAATTATTCCAAAGTGAAAATTTAGACATAGAGAAAGCGAGCGAAGAAATTAGGGCACCTTCCGTCCAACAAATAGAGATGCGAAGATCATATCCTCATTGATGCAGTCTTCGGAGAAGAGCAGATCAACGGAGGCCACTTCTCTGCGGTTGATTTTGTCGTAGAATTCTCTCACAGCCGAAGAAGACAAAGTAGAGGCAGATGGCGTAACTGACGAGGATATACAATTCTCGGAATTGATAAAATAAGCGGAAAAATCTCTGACCCTAGGGTTAGAGATTACGACGAATGAGTGTCTTACAGGGTGCATTTGGTTGAGGGAGATCGGCAGCTGTGATCTAGGTGGGGGATGAATTCTGCAGCAGGCAGCCATAGGAGCGACAAGTCTAAATCTTCTCTTCGCCGTGAGAAATTCAGACTCTTTGTGGACTGCAATTTAAACCACAAATTCACGGTCTCTCTCTCTCTCTATCTTCCCACAAGTTTAAAGATAAGATAATAGAGAGACGATTTAAAGAGAAATAATTTATAGAGAGAACCTGGTACATGGGTTTGGGGAAGCCGTAGACGTCGTGAATGGTGTCGTTGCGGTCGACGCCGTTGAGGGTGGGGAGGTGACGGATCGTTTTCGTGCGTCGTTAAAACACAAAGACGATGGTCAAAAAAAATTTATAAAACTGAACTCACAAGGATAAGATATAATAATCAAGTATTGTGTAAGTATCGGGTCGATCCATAGAGAGCAGGGTTGACTTTAATCGCACACTTGACTTGGTCAAACTTAGGTTTAAAAGGAGTTTTAAATAAGAGAAAATAAGATTTAAGGAATAGAAATGATATAAGTAAGCTAAATAAGAAGTTTTAAGAATTTAATTCTCGGGTTTGACAGAGAAAAGTCAAAAGTCAAAGTCAAAGCGTTGACTTTGACCAACAGTAGGTGATCTGCAAAATCAGACAATCAAAAAGAGTCAAAAGATTACGAAAATTAAATATTTAGAAAATAGAGAGAAAATGGAATTTATTGATATATATTTCGTGATTTTTGGATAAGAAATGGATTTATTATGAATTATTGAAAATCAACTATAAGAAAATCTCCGAAATTAACACCTCAGAGGAAATCTTCAAATTGAGTGGACAAATGAAATCCAAATCTTGCAATTTCTATGTAAATGGAAAGCTAAGAAATAGAGGAATCTAAAAAGATCAAAATTATCAAATTCTGATTTGTAAATCAAAAGTAATTGACCCCAAAAGTCAACGTTTGACTTCTAATGAAAGATGAACAGTTCTTGGTCAAACATCAAATTGGAGGGTCAAATGAACTCGGAATTTGATGAATTTGATATCCATAGAAAGCAGATGAAAAGAGGAATCCAATGAAACCAAAATCAAGTGATATGGAGTCGATATCAAAGAGATATCGTATTTTCAAAATCAGCAACTTTTCAGACGGAAATTTGGGGAAAATGAAGAACACTATGAACTAATTTGCAAAGTTAAACTTCTAAATCTAATAAAAACTCAAATTACCTCCTGATAATCGATCAAATCTCACTACTAACCCGATTGCCTCACGAATGGGACTTCAAATCTCGTGGATTGAAGCGAATTTTGCTTGGATTCTTCCTTGCGGACGTTCGGAATTCAAGGGGAAAATTCGATGAAATCAAGGAGAAATTCGCGATCAATCCTGCTCCAATTGCTTCGCAATTGAGTCTAAACGTGAGGGGATCACGATGAACTAGAGATCTTCCTCGAAATTTGCTTAATTCCTTCATGAATCGATCAAAAGTTGAAGAACAAAGGGAGGAATACATTGGTTTTAAAGGGGAAATTAGCCCAAAATCGTGGGCAATTGAGGCGATGGTGGAGGCGGTCTGATGGCATCGAGGGGGCGATTTTGTGGGCATAGATCTTGGCTTCAATTCCGCGACGAATCGCTGGTGATTTCAGCTACAATTTTGCTTCCGAAGAGCCACCATTTTAGCCACAATCGGGCCGCGATCGGGCCACGATCGTGGTCCTAGTCGTTCGTCGATCGCCGTCCGCTCGAATGGAGGCGATTCCACCATGTAAGCTCCTCGATCGCGGCTTGATCGAACCGCAATCGTGGAGTTCTTCCACGAATGTTCGTGGCCGTCAGATTGATCTTCAGGTGAAGTGGACGGTCAGGTCTCGATCATGCGATATCCGCTTTGATGAAGATCCGGCGCTCCTCGTGTGGCCACGTGGCGTCAGGTGAGCCATCCGATCGCGTCACTTAAGTTGTATATTAAGCACGTGCTTGATTTGGTGATCGCGTGGACTCGGGTCCACGCGATCAACGTCTTCGCGGTGAGATCCGACGCTCGTCACGCGTCCACGTCGCCGGCAAGGTAAGACCGTGTGGGAACATAGTCCCACACGGAGAAAAAGGTGGGACATGTTGCGATTAAATAGGGGGGTGGATTCCCCTATTACTTTCAACACCATCCCCTCTATTACCAGCCTACACGTGACGCCCCACACGGACGTCCGCGTGGGCCCGTCCGCGTGGCCTCCTGCCACGCGTCAGCGCCACCTGCGCCTCGCGCGGGCCACCCGGGCTCTGCCTTGTGGCCTCAGTGCCGCGTCGCACCCCGAGGCGGTCCCGCGTGCCACATCAGCCGCCGCTCGCCACGTCACCTCAGTGCAGGTAAAAACCACTTTTTCGCGATTTTTAAATAGGAAAAATCAATTTAAAAATCAAATAAAAATAAAAAAAAGGGCAGAAATTTCAGAAATTCATAACTTCAAATATATAACTCCTTTTTAATCCAAATTTTCTCCATTTTATCACAAATTTCTTCCTTTTTAATATTATGCCATTGAAAATATACTTTCAAAGAAGAATTTAAAATGAATTAAAAATGACTTACTCCTTTCTTAAGAATTCTTCTTACTTATCATTTCATCTTGAAATTATCATGCTCTAAAGTCAAAAGCAATTCAAAAAGAGATTAATTTATATTAATTTTAACTTTTCAAAAGAATAATCATCCATCAAGCATGAAAATATCCTAATTTATGCATAAATATCAAATTTAGTGAAATGATATACCAATGGAGAAAATTCCTAAAAAGTATGATAACATGCATCATATTCACATAAAATAAGCATGAATATGAGTTAATTAGGATAAGAATTCAAGTTATAAATGCATGTTATCAAGAGGGCGGTGTCCCAAAGAGCGGAGATGACGAGTATGGCCTTGGGCTTGAGCTGCAGCACCTTGGCATGCCACGACTGCAAGAATTGCCTCGCTGGCATGCTCTCATCGATCAACATCATCGGCGATCCGTGTGATATGAAGAAAGTGTCCGTCTGCGATCTAGAGAGAGAGAGACAGAGGTTGCAGAAATGAATGGTCAATGGTTCGAATGGAGAAGAGGAGATTACCGATACCGTCATCCGATACCGGAACGGTACTGTTAACATCCAGTACCGCACCGGAACTCCACAGTAATCCGATAACCGTCATCCAGAACTAGATGACGGTATCAGGTACTGTGTATCGGTAAGAGGATGACAGTATCAGAGATACCGGTACTGGATGACGTACCGGATGACGGTCG